>NCQV01073398.1:59124-69810 GCA_002740545.1 Lophocereus schottii
AATTCCACAACGAACTTAAAAATCGAATTCTTCTATAGACTTTGCACAATAAAATAAGGGATTAATCAAATGTTTGCATCCTTGCACCAAACAGCCAAAATTCACTAAAGAAAACAACAACCCACCTATTAACGCCCTATCAAACTTGATGCAAAAGAATGTAACGCTCCTCTATCCTTGGCTTAAGAGTAAGACAAGTATTTGGCCATGGGCTAAAAGTAGGAGGTTCAGATCAAGAAAAATGGTTATAGGCTCAAAGGGGCTAACAAGGAATACAATACATAACAAGGGTGACTATTTTGACGTGAGCTTCAAATAAATCAAAGAAGGAAAAATGCCTTAATCATATTGCCTAAATGCATGTGCAAAATGTGCTCTTGAATGAGAATCAAGGCAAGTTCTAGAGAAATGACATCAACGAAGAGTCACACATGAAAGAAAATATGAGACTAATAATGATGAATAGTCTCTAAAGACTCAAAGTCTCAAGGGACATCTACCACAATCAAAGCTAGCTCACTAGCATACATGCCAAAATTTCATGTGAAGACTTAAGGGGAAAAATCATTTCGCATTCAACATGTGGTCAAAACATGCAATTTAGTTCAAAAATTTAATTAACAAACTTTTATGCATAATTTGTGTGAACCAAAGGATCAAACTCCAAAGAGAACTTACCAAATCCATAAAGATCATCATCGGAGGATTTTTTTTTTGGTTTTTTTTTTGTTTTTTTTTTGTGCTCCTACAAACAATGCAAACTAAAATGCAAAAGAAACTAACATAAGAAAGAAACTAAAATGCAACCGAGAAGAAAACTAAATGCACTGCTAAAAAAAATTTTAAAAAAAACTACAAAAACGATTACTACAAATATATACAAAACAAAAACAAACAAACCAAACAAAAACAGGCATTAGACACCAAATATAATAACTAAGTCCTCCATGCTTGAATCACACATTGCCCTTAATGTGGGCACATCATAATAAAAAGGGAAGGGGAGTAGCAGAAATCAAAATCAGAAAGAAGGAGGTGGAGGAGGATGGGGTGGTTGCCTTAGGAGATATGTCAATCTCACCAGGTCTCTAGACATGCCCTATAGTCATAGAAATATTGGGTTTGGGAAGCATGCAACTCACGAAACTCATTGTGGCACTCTTGGACAAAGTCTCGAAGAGCAACGATCTCTAAAGCTACAAAGGCTCGAAGGAAAACTTACTCCGCTTGAATGGACCTAAGGGTGTCTCGAATATCAGAATAGTCAGGTGGGGGTGGTTGAGAGGAAGAACTAGGTCTTGTTTGACTGAAGTGTAGGGCGGGTTGGTGGGGTATGGGTCAAACAACCTCGTCATCACCAAGTAGCCAGTAAAGGTTACCTCGGTGAAGCAAAGTAGTACGATCAACATTAGGAAGTGGCAAAAGCTGGTCCCCAGGGTAAATCCAACACAAATGGCCAGCCTCAACTTTGCAAAAGCTCATAATCTCAAAAGCAGCTTGATCAAACCACTCAGACCCAGAAACTCTATCCTTAGGATTGGGCTCGACACCCAAGAATCTAGCAATAGTAGTTATTCTTCCACCAATGACCATCCTACCTTTAGTGCCAACAGCAGCATTATGCAATTGCCTAGCTAAGAATGAACGCAGATCAAGTTGGATACCATCGAGCATACAAGACAGAAAGTACAACTCAGAAAGTCTCGGGACATTCAAACTATCGTCCCAAGCAAATAGAGAACAAGCGAAGATACGCTGAGCTACTCTAATGCAGGGGTTTCTAATATACATACATTTCGATGAACTGGTACTATGCCTAGAACTCTCTGAAAATTCACCCCAAAATGCATTCGAGTTGAATTTGCTTGGCGATGCGATAAGTCCATGGTAGGGGGAAATCCAAAAATACTGTTGAAGGTACCTAAGCTCAGTTCATACAATTGACCCTACAAATAAAACGATACATATCCAGCTTGATATTAAGGCCCTCTAGTGACCTCGACATAGAGTGTACTTAGAAATTCTAAGGTCAGGTTCCTATATGTATGCTATTTGAGTTCTAAAAATTGGCTCATACCATCTCTAGCAAACAACCAATGAGTATCATCAAACATTTAATTGGGCTAATAAATCCTCATCATAGTATCTAGTTGTTACTACTAGATGTCCATTTAAATAATTATACCTAGTAACATCATCAGGATGAGTTAAACTAAGAGGGTGAAGAATGTTACCACTAGTACGCACATTGGTTGACGTTTTGGATGTCCTTTGAGGTCATGGTGGTGCTTGACTTGATGAACCAACCTCCTTGGGGCTCCTCTGCCTTTTAGTTGGTGCCATGGCTACAAAACCTAACCAAAACAAAACTAAAACAAAAATGAGAATTGAAACCCAGAAAATTGAAGACATTAAGTAAAAATGTGAAGAATTAGAGATAGAAAAGGATGGGTATGGTGGATGAATGAGCGTGAGATGAATTTGGAAGAAGAAGAAGAAAAAAGATGAGATTTTGTGAATGAAATGGGGAGATCAAGAGAAAGGGAGGAATTTGGCGTGAAAATGAAGAAAAATTGAGAAGATTTAAGGGAGATTGAAAGTGTCGGTTGTGGAGGTCTTAGAGAGAGAGAAGGTAGGAAGAGAGAAAAAGTGTCGAGTGAAGAAGATGAAGTGAGGGGAAAGGGAACTGGCACCGCGGTCAAAAACCTAGACCTCAACCCGTAGCAGCCCACCACAGACAATTAGTGGTGTCTGCTGCTGCTCAATTTTTTCTATTTTTTTAGTGTTAGCTCCCCACGATCATATTGCTGGTTTTCCTAACCGTGGTGCGAACATTTTTATTCATATATGATTTTTTTTCCTCTCTTTTTTAATAACAACTAAAATTAATAAAACAAATCAAAACTGTGAAAACGAAAGAGAAAGAAAACTTAGGTTGCCTCCTAAGAAGCACTCTTTTAAGGTTACAAGCTTGACCCTTATTCTAGGCTTGGTTTGATTAGCCTTATCGCGAACTACAAAGTCGAACTTCTTCAATTGAAGGTACCCTCTTAACAATTCTGGCTACAAGTCCTTCATCTTCATAACCTGGTCCCATAACGCACTGTCTACATACAACACAAATCGCTCTCTTGGCCCATTAGACTGGCTATCATCAACTTGCTCAACTCCTAAATCAAAATCGGCATCGAAACCTACCAAGGGGGCATATAGTGAACAACCTGTACAAACCTGCAATATACACTTATCAAAGAATCATTAGAAATAAGGGCCTTAACCTCAGGCTTGTTAGGTGGCATAGGAGTTCCACCCTAACATGCCCTTGGTCAAGGTCCTCCTATGAAATCCATTCAGAATTAGGAGGATCTTCACCATACAAGACATCCTCCATATCATACTTGGGGAAAAGGGCTAATGCATCCAATATAGAAGAACGAGGAGAAACCGCATCCTTCTTCCTATGACTAAACACAACAAACCTCCCCTCTACCTCAAACGAAATATGACCCTCCCTCACATCAATATGGCACCTAATTGTCGCTAAAATGGGCCTACCTAGTATAATTTGGGCATCATCAGTTTCAGGCATATCGACTACAATGAAGTCTTCTAACAACCAAATGTCTCCTGTATTGACTGGCACATCTTCCAACCAGCCTATACGCTGTGTTACAGAACCATCAGCCAACTATAGTGAAAAAGGGGTGGCTAGTGACAGTCCTCGGTGTAGCTTATGAAACAAAGAGTAAGGCATTATGCGAACACTTGCACCTAAATCACATATCCCTCTCTCAATTTCTACCTTACCTACAACGCATGGGAAAAACTACCTAAGTCAGGAAGCTTAGGGGGGAAAATGGTGGGGATCTGAACAGAGTCATTCTCTACAAATGTGGCAGTCTTGCCACTATAGTTTCCCTCCTTACTACCAGCCATAGTTATCTCTCTACCCTCTTCCTTTGGTACTTCCTCAGAGCCAGTTAAGTCCTCTTTATCCTCTTTCATGGTGACACAGTTACAATGCTCATGAGGGTTGGGTTTGGGCTTAGGCTTACTAGGAAGTCTATCTAGGGGGCACAGATGAAAGAGTAGCTTTCTGAGTAATTTGGGCCTCTAACATCCTATTATGAGTTGTAAGCACATCAACCTTTGAGGCTGATTGCTTAATGTACTCATCTTGTTTCTGTTGTGCTATAAGCATGTTTTCCATTATTAGCTCTAAATTTGACTTTTAGGGCATCTGAGAAGGGAATGGGCGTCTTTGAAAACCAGGGGGTACTCTAGCATTCATAGGAGGTATATTCACAGTGTTTAGATTCGACCTATAAGAGAGATTCGGGTGATCCTTCCAACCTAGATTATAGGTATTAGAGTAAGGGTTATTGGTCAATCTCGGATTGAAATTTTGAACATAATTAACTTCATTAGGGTCCTGAGAAAAAAGACTCCCAACTTGACGGTTCAAAGATCTATGCTCAACTGAACCACAAATCTCACAAGAGGAAGGGGCACTAGAGTTTACAACATTAATATTCAGTTGGTCCAGTCTTTTAGTCATAGCATCTACTCTAGCAGAAAGTAAAGTAAAAGCATCAACTTCAAGCTTACCTCCAACCCGCCTGGGTTGGGCTCGTTCAGTTGACCATTAAAAGTTATTAAGCGCCATCTCCTCAATAAAGTTATAGGCTTCATCCTCGGTCTTGCTCATTAAAGTTCCTCCTGTCGCTGCATCAATATTGAACCTCACAACTTGGGTCACACTGTTATGAAAGGCCTGGATAATCATCTAATGCTGAAGACCATTATGGGGGTACACGTGCAGTAAATCTTTAAAACGCTCCCAACCTTCATAGAGCGTCTCATCCTCTCTTTGCAGAAAGTTAGTGATTTGATTTCTCAAGCTCGCTGTCTTGCTTGGAGGGAAGAATTTGGCGAGGAAAGCTCTTGTCAACTCGTCCTAATTAGTTGTGCAACCAGATGGCAAAGAGTGTAATCAACCCCTCACTTTATCCCTTAATGAGAAAGGGAATAAGCGCGGGTGAATCGCATTACTAGAGACTTCGTTTAACTTTAGCTTATCACACACCTCCAAAAAGACTGAGAGGTGCAGATTCGAATCTTCCAGAGGAGTCCCGCCGAACTGAGATTGCTGCACCATGGAAATAAGTGCTGGCATGAATCCGAAGTTGTTGGCATCTATAGCAGGCTGACTTGAGGCAATCCCTTTGACTTCGGGAGTAATGAAATCGCGAAGTAATGAAATCACGAAGGGTCCTTTCTTCACCCACCATATTTGAATTCCTTCTTGCCTCGCGCCTTTTTTCTTCGATCCTTTGCTTTTTTTCTCCTTAAGCGAAAAGTCCTCTCAATCTCTAGATCGGGCTCATATAAAACCAGACTTTGCATAAACTAGGAAAATTTCCTGCAAGCACTTTCACCAACACTACTAGCAAAATTAAATAGGAAAAAGAAAAATAACAAGAAAACAAAACAAAACAAAATAATAAAAATGCTTTGTTATGTTCATAAGACAATACTCAATAGTTAGCAATTTAGGCCCTAACAATGGTGCTAAAAACTTGACAAATACTGCCACAAGCGCACAAGTGTTCGTAGTATAGATAAAAGATATTGTTCCTCAGGGACTAAAGTAATCTATTGAGCCTAGTCTTGTCAAAATATGCTAAGCAAAACTCAATTTCAAGTGGATTCGATAAACTACTGCAAATAAACTTGTCTAAATCAATAAGAGAAAAACGTCTAGGAATTTTCGTAGTTATGGAAGAGAATTGGATCAAAATGAATAAACCTGTGCTATTCTCTAATTGGTTAATTCCGAGAAATTGTAATCTTGTCAAGAAACTTGATCTATTCTTTTGAAATAACTAAAGTAAGCAAACATCGTTCTTTTAAACTAATTTGACTTAGTCCAAGTTTAATATAGTCGATTACTTACTGGCCCTGCTAACATATAAATCTCTCTTTTGAGACGAAGTTATGCTATGTCTATTCAAAAAGTCCAACAACCAAATGTCATCTTTTGAATGTTCACTCGATTATTTCAAGTGTGCAAGTAATTTTGGCCAAAAATCAACTCACAACATATTAAACACTTAGTAGAACGGAATCAAACTAGTCATGAAAATAACAATTCCTTAAACTACTAAATTCCTAGACTAAGAAAACTCCTCAGACATGATAAAATATAAACTAACCAAAAAGATCAGTAAAATCCTGAGCGGAAAGGACTTGACTGAGATGGCCTTCACCAAGGGCTTTAGAGCCGCCTCATGATGAAAACTCTCACACTCAAAACTCACTCAAAACTAAACAAAGAGCAAAATTTGAGAGAAAACAAACTAAACTAAACTAAACTTCTCTAAACCTGCTTGCTTGATTTGGATGCTCTTAGAGGTGTTCTTCCTTCACTGTAGAATGTCCCTATTTATAGAAAACTTCGATTGATCACAGCCACACAGCAGAGGGAAAATGAAGAGGCAACAGTTACAAGCACACCATGGTCCGTGGGGTTCACCATGGTCTGACCGTGGCCTACACTGGATCCAGATTTTCTTTGCTCTACGATCGTGACATAACATGGATGACCATGGGGGAGGTCAAAATGTAGCCATAGGAGGGCAAATGTTGGGGTAAAAGATTAAAAATCCTGCAAAACACATAAAACAACTACTCCTTAACATAAATCGAGAATAGGGAAGTAAATAACATCATTAACCACAAAATTCTCCTAAAAGCAAGGCAAAATAACCCTAAAAAGATGTACATATTGAGCACTTATCACTTAACCCAAATCCTTTTACATATTTAGACAGATAAGACCTTAGGGAACTAAAATATGTAAAAATACCAGACTTAAACCTCAAGGAGTCCTACGTAATTAAGCGCACAAAACTGGGTTTATAATGGAACAGTCAGTTACTTTCCAGTACGATAGCTCTAACTTTAATCTGTCACACCCCCCAAAATACATGTGCAAATTGTGTCATTCAAAAGCCCTTGGAAATATCAATATGTCTATTTTTAGGCAAGGCCACTTGCAGGATCCGAATCCTAGTAATTTAAGAGATATAGGTCAAAAGGTGTAGGTGGTCTAGACTGGATTAGTTTCTGTACATTTTACAAATGATCCCATGTGACCTATTTCTTCCAGACTTAACCAAGAACTCTTCTCATGTACTCAAAGCTTACATAAAAGGGTTCCTAAAAAATGGAATTGCAATTTCCTATACCCTATACCCATTTTAGGCTTGAATCATCATGCTTACGAAAATTGGGTATGTTTGCTAATTTGAACCCATAACCTAATGTTTTTGCCTCTTAACAGAATGCGGGTGATTTTTTTATCTTTTAGCCAGCAAATTTAGATTACCTTGACTAATTTGATCCTTCAAATTAAGAGATATGGATGGAGCTCCATCAATCCTTATCAGAGTTATTAGACTCCTATGACATAAGAAGTACTTTAATATACTCGAATTTGCATGTCTATGAAAGTACATTAAAGATTGTCGTATAATATGCAAGTTCATGTTAGGAAATCATAGGAAATCAGTGAAAACAAATTTGATCATTAATTGATGAATATTTGGCTATGAATTTTGCGATAAGTAGGAGTCAATCACCACACTTGTTTAAACTGGGTTGATTAAACTATTTGCGACTTACCTAAGTAACAATATTGCTAATCATCATTGCTTTAATCTTCAAGATGCAAGATTGACTTTGTGATTTTTATTATATAACAACTGGTTATAGTTTGGAAACATCTAAAGTAGATTTAATTTTATTCCAAAGCAAGGAATGGCCAAAAGTGCTTGATGCAAAGACATAACTATGGTCAACTATGCAAGAAATCAATTGTGCCAACATGAAGGTTTAAATAGAATGTTATCTTCCTTATCAAAAGGAGAATGAAATTAATAGTGTATTAAATGAAGGTTGAGAAAGCTCCTTTTCAAGCCAAAAGAAACTAAGAGAAGGCTAAGGAGCTATCAATATAATGGCCGCTAATCAAGGTCCTCGAATTAGAGTAAAGCATCCAATAGATTATTCTAAAACATTCAACAGCTACCTCCTTTAGCATCCTCCAAGGTCCGAATCTCATTATGTATAAGTGGATACCTTGCTAAAGGAGAAGAGGGTGCAACACATGAATGCAAAGAGCTCAACTTCATACTAAGGATCATCGTACTCTTGTGTGAACAATTCAAAATCATTATAAACTTTGTACACACATTTGAGATTTCTTATGAGATAAGAGGGATGGAAGAATCTAGGTGCAAGTAAGAAGGTTAATTGGAAGAGTCATCCTTTCTAAGTAAGGACTTAGACAAATCACTTCAAGAGGTTCTAAAAGGGTGTGTTGTTGTCAAGGTCCTAGGGTGGGCGCTCGATTGATTGAATCTCATAGTATAATAGCACAAGTTGGTTGAATCTTAAAGAAGGGGTCTTAGGCATTGGTTCGCCCACTTAGAGGAATGACCCTCGCCAACAAACACTGTGAGCTTGATACTATGTTTTATTGTTACTATACTCAACTCCCTTGATTTGTTTGCTCAACATCCCTGAGTTTGCTATATTATTCACGTGAGCTTAAGTTTTTACTTGTAATTATTTAGTGTCACCCTATTTACCTCCCTCAAGTTTGACTCAGCTAACTAGGGACCAAGAATAATACGTCAACCTCTTAGTATCTTTTGTAAGAGTAGAGGAAATAAATTTCATTCTCACAACATTATTAGGTACCCTAGCCATGTTAATCAAAGAACACACTTCTTCAAAGCTAGTGATTATGGGAAGCATCGCCGTCTAATAAGAATTAAGCTCAAATCTCACATCTTCAGGGATAGGGAGGCCAAAACAAGATCTTTAGGGAAGCTTAGGGAGGATAGAAGTGATCTCTTACACAAGAAGGCTTTGGTTCCACTCTTTTCACAAGGGGCTCATCACCATTGGTAGGCATGAGCTCAACATTACCCATATTTATTTCCCCAAAATTCTTAAGCACACTATTAGCACCCAATATATCACAATATTTTAGGCTTTTTAATTTTTTAAATTTTTCATATTTTTTAAATTTTTGTATTTTTTAATGCATCAAAACAAGTAATAGGTCTATAGCTTTCAACAAAAAAGGCAATAATAAAAGAAAAGTTACTAGCAATTATTGAAAAAAATAAGAGATACCCACATGAAGTGTCCTAATTTCAAGACATTGTCCTTGCAATAGTTCCCTTTTGTTGGAAAGATCTTTAGGACTAAGGAAATTATTGTTCTTAGAGACAATGTTAAGATTAGATCGCGTATTAATTGATCATGTAAAATATATATTAATAATCGCTTACATGACAAATACACTCTCCCTCTCTCTAGCTCTCTCTCTCTAGCTCGACTTGTTCTCTCATAGTACAGAACGGTCACTGTGGTGGCATCGGGAACTGTCCAGGGCGTCGCCGGCAGCAGGCAGCAGGTAGGTGTCTCGCCGATAGCATCCGGACGACTGGAATTTCGAGGTTGGCATCTCAACAGCCTATCTGGTTGCATAGCTCCTCAAGGCTACGGTGGTTTAGGTCCAGGTGGGTTTTGGTGGTTTGAACCGGCGGTCACCGGGGTACCTGTCTGGTCATTTTTTGGCTTTTTTGTGGTTGTTGGGTGGCGGTGGGAGGGTGTGTTCCCTTCCATTCTGAAAGAGCACCGGTGGTGGCCGAGAGCAGGGGAGTTGGCCAACTTGGACCAGCGTGTTCCGGTGAAGTGTGAAGCCCAAGGAGCCATCTCTGTCGATGTAAGGCTGCTGCTTACTGGGACTAGCTACTGCTGTCGTGGTCTCAGTATCGACTCGACTCTCGCCCATTCAGATTTGAGTTTGCCTAAGACTCTCAATCACATACATAGTGAGCAGTGAGCAGTCGATTCATGGCGTAAATTTTGTGCCCAGTTCCAATTCAATCGCCAGCAATCCAAATCGAAATTCGGAGGGTCAACTTGTAAAGGTTTAATTTAACCTTGCTCGGTTAGTGATTTCTGTTCCCTTGATCTTTCTATTGACCTAGAAAGCGCATCTCATTGTTGAATTTACACAGTGGAGTATCGTTTTAGCATGATTGAACTGTTCGATAAAAGATTAAGGTGGGGATTTTGTAATGGGCAATTTCAGGATGTACTACTGAATTGATTGCTTGCTTTTGTGGAGGAATTCGCAATTTGCAGTGCCGTATGTGAGAGTTCTTAAAAAAAAAATATTGGGTTAAATTAGATTGTCTTTTTATTGAATCGTTTTAAGCGTGGGATTAACTGTTTTAGGGATTGTGATTAGTGCTGAATTCTTTGGTTTTAGCATTCCTTTTGTTATTATTTTTGGCGTCCTTTGTTACTATCCTTTGTGGCTAGGTGTGTTTCTTTTTAGCTTTAGTAGCTTTAGGCGTTAGTAGTAGCTTTCTTGTTTGTACTAGCGCTGTTTGGTTGTTTGTAGTTAGTCGTGGCTTTCCCGGGTGTCCTGTATTGGTAGTTGGTTAGGGTGTGGGTTGTTCTCGTAAGCGTCTGCTTCTGTGGCAAGTCATGTAGCTGTTTCAGCCTGTATTTCGGGGAGCTTTGGGGTTAGGAAGGATTTAGGGTTACGGAAGGTGCGCCTAGCGTCATGGAATATTGGGTCTCTCACGGGTAAGTCGA
>NCQV01073401.1:3967-22117 GCA_002740545.1 Lophocereus schottii
ACCAGGATTGGTGATATTTTACACTTTCCAGCATTTGGGCCCCAAGCAATTTAAGTACTTTGATATGTGGAGCACAGACCCAAATTTTCAGGAAGTGGTCACATCAAACTGGAAGAAGAGGAGAACAGGCAACAGCATGTAGCGAATTGCGCCGAGATTACAAAGGCTCCAAAAAAACCATTTAAGAAACTGAATAGAGAAAAGTTTAGTGAGGTGCAAATCCAATTTGCTATAGCAAAGGAAAATCTAAGCAACATTAGATTGCAATTGCAAGAGCACCCATTCCGGCAAAACCTTAGTGAGGAGGAGAAAAAGGTTGGTGAATGATACCAACTATGGCAGACTAGATTAGAAAGTTTCTTTGTTCAGAAGACCAAGGAGGACTCGCTGAACCTATAAGATACAAATGACAAGTATTTTTTTGCCAAGAGGTAACTGGCCTATCACCATAATACAATATCCTCCATAAAGGAGGAAGATGGAAGCTGGACTTGGTAATATCATAAAGTAATTGAGCACTTCACAGCATATTATGAAAAGTTTCTGGGCACCCCAGCTATCACCAGCATTCCCATAGAGGAGAAGATAATTGCAACGGGACCTTGCCTGAATAGCTCATAGCAACTTGCACTGCTAAGACCCTTCACCAAGGAGGAAATCAAAGCAGCCATTTTTGCCATTCCTAATCACAAGAGTCTAGGACCTGATGGATACTCAAGTGGATTCTTTAGGGGTTGCTGGGGTGTGGTTGGAGATGACATATGCAAAGCCGTGCAAGAGTTCTTTGATCATGGGAAGTTATCTCAGGAATGGAATAAAACTAATCTCACACTTATTCTAAAAGTCCCTAACCCATCAATTGCAGCTAAACACAGACCAATAGCCTACTGCAACACCCTGTACAAAGGCATCTCAAAGCTTTTGTGTACAAGGATAAAGGAAGTTTTACCTGACTTGGTACATTCAAACCAATCATCATTAATTGAGGCAAGGCTAATTGGGCATAATGTTATGATCTGCTAAGATCTAATAAGATTATATCAAAGGAAAAATGTCTCCACAAGATGCCTTTTCAAGATAGATCTAAGGAAGGCCTATGACTCAGTTTCCTAGGAGTTTATCAAACAGCTACTCAGTAAACTGAAGTTCCCCCCAAAGTTCAGACAATGGATACTCATAACATTGACAACATACAGTCTCAAATTGAATATTAATGGCCATATGTATGGGGGATTTGCAGGAAAGAAGGGCTGAAGACAAGGCGACCCTATATCCCCATCGATCTTTGTGTTAGTAATGGAATATTTGACAAGAATTATTCTCTTCAAGGCCAAGCTACATCCGTTCAAATTTCATCCTTTGTGCAAAAGCCTGAAATTGGTCAACCTATGTTTAGCTGATGACCTGATGATCTTATGTAAAGGTCATTTACCTACTATAAAAATTATCATGGAAGCAGTACAGGTCTTCTCCTCCACAACAGGACTACAAGCGAATACACAAAAATCCCAGCTATATATGGCAGGCATACCTAAAGACAAACAGCAGCAGCTATTACAACTTACTGGGTTTACCCAAGGGTCCTTCCTGGTTAAATACCTTGGTATCTCTCTCTCACCAAGGAAATAGAGTACATCAAGTTGTCATGCCTTGGTAGAAAAAATCACGGAAAGGATTAACACATGGACCACGAGGAACTTGTCCTATGCAGGAAGATTACAATTTATTGACTCAGTTATATTCTCCCTGCACACATGCTGATCTTCAATGTTCATTCTACCAAAGAAAATCATTAAGCAAATTGGGGCAATATGCAGGAACTTTCTATGGAGCCAAACTGTAGACTATCAGAAGGCACCACAAGTCGCCTGGGACACTGTTTATCAACCAAAATCAAAAGGAGGGCTTGGTGTTAAAAACTGCCCAAAGTGGAACGTTGCAACAATTGGTAAGCATGTGTGGTATATGACAGAAGAGAAATAAAGCCTGTCGGTGAAATAAACCCATGAAATTTATCTAAAGGGAACCCAGTACTGGCAGGCTCGGACCCCCCTTATTCCTCATGGTATTGGAAGAAGATCTTGCAAGTTCGAGATAAATGGCTGGGGATACATCCAAAACCGATGGAGGGGGACCAAAAGTGGGAACTATACTATAGCAAATGGATATAAATGGCTGATGGTACATAAGAATGACTTCCTAAATACTCAATCTACCTATGGAAAGTATGCATTGGTAAGCTCCCTACCTGTGACCATTTGATGAAATGGAACCAGCAACTCCAAGCACCTTGGTGTGTACTGTGTCATGAATAACTAGAAACACAGACACACTTATACTATCGATGTCAGTTCAGCCAGACTGTGTTACAGAATGTCCTCAGTGCAATGAGGATACCGAGCCTTATAATACAAAATCAGTATATCAAAAGGGTGTAGAAGAAACTCAAGTCTGATACCAACCGGAAAGTGCTAAACTTATGTATAACTGGGACAACCTATCATCTTCGGCAGGAAAGCAATTTTAGAAGATTTCAGCACCAAAAGAGACACATAAGCAAAGTTACAAAATACTGTGTATATACAAAAGGGAGTAGAATATAGTATGTAGCTAATGTCACAAGGATAGAAAAGACTAGAATGGCTTAAGCTGATTATGTTACGAAGGCCATGACAACCTAATATTCATAGGTTGATGTACAGGTTACAGTCTTGATGAAGTGCAATACATTTTCCGTTCTAACAAAAAAAAAAAATAATTAATAATAATTATAGCATTTAATATTAATATTAATATTAATATTAACAATTCTTATGATTGTTACTAATATTATTAAGATTTATTATTATTATTTTTAATTAAAATTATTAATTACTACTAGTTAATAATGAGATTAATATTAATTGTTTTTTATATTAATGATAATTATATTATTAATTATTAATTATTAATTATTAATTATTAATATTAATATTATTAATTATTAATTTTATTGTTATTAACTATTATTAATATTAATCATTAGAAATTTTTATTGTTATCAATATAATATTAATTGTTATTATTATTGTTAGCAGTAATCATTATTATTGTTATTAATGCTAATAATAACTATTATTGTAATTATTACTAATATTCATTAATAATGATAGTAATTATTACAATAATTATAGTTATAATACAATTATTATCACTATCAATATTAATAATTGTTAATAATTATTTATATTAATATTAATATTAATATTAATAATTATTATCAGTAATAATATTAACAATTATTATGCTATTACTAATATTAATAAGAATTATTATTGTAATTATTATTTTTAATTATTATGATTAATATTAATAATTATCATGATTAATTATTATCTTTATTATTAATTAATAATAATTATTATTGTAATTATTAATAATTGTTATTATATTGCATAAATCGTTAACATAGCAAATATCGATACCCTCACTCATTTCTACTCCTTCCCACTCCCACATACAACAAACTAATTCCACCCATCTCTACCCACTCTTGCTCACTCCTTACCACTTCTTTTCATTTCACAACTGCAATATACCCACGAAAAGAATAGGGCTTACGTCTTCTTAGGCCTTGTTGACACTGAATGAGCCACTAGCACTTCTTATTCCTTATTTCTTTGCATTGTATATTAAACCACTTTCTCTTTTAGTGATGAGTTATCTTAAATTGTTCAATATCCTATTACGTATTCTCTAAAAAAATTTCACCCATGTTTCTTTCTATTTTCTAAAATTTAGGAATTATTTTCACTTGCTAAAAGAAATAATAATTAGGGGTTTCTTTTATTGATTAGTAAGCTTAGAATACAACGAAATCTTCAGTGATCACTGGCACCTAGCAAGTATTTTATTTCTCCTACTATTTCCTAAATGTGCACATGTGAAAAACAACAATAAGGAATGGTATGAGTTAGCAGCAACTGGTAAACAATGATAAGCAATATATTAGGATTATAGCCTGCTCTAATACCACTTGTTGGGAATAGAAGTGTACTAAGAAATATAACCACATACATGCATACACTAACAAAAGGAATGCCACACAAACAAATGTATAAAACCATTCCGCATTGAGGGGAAAAACCACTACCTAAAACAACTGCACATACACTATCATAAAGAAAGATAGATTACATCTAGGTATACTTGTTAACACTATGCCTATCTCATTCTAGCTTCTGTTTGATCCATCTCCTCACTTACTCAAACCTATATTCCCTATCAACACTCTCCCCTTACTTACAGTTTGGGGTGCTTTGGATAGATCTCATAAATATCTGATCTCTCAAGACTCTGCATTAGATCTAGAGGACCCCTCTCCCTTTGTTGATCTCAATAATACGTTTGAGCTCTATATCTTTGTAGGAGAACTATCATGACCACCAAGTTTCTGCTTATGGAGCTTCCTCGCAAATCTTACTCTAAATAAAGTTCTAGAATAATAATATTCCTAGTTCTATAAAATTTCATACAAAGTAAAATGTTTCTAAGAGAAAATAGAATCTTTTAAAATATTTTATATAATTTTGGGGCGAAATTCCAACAAATCTCCCTTTTGTCAAAAATTATGTCTCTCAAGCAATGACTTTCGTTTGGGAGGTCAACCTTCAATCTAATTCATCCTAATCCATCAACAATAGAATAACAACATTGCCATCTGTCTGCAACTTTATATTCTTACCAATCTCTTCGTCATTTTACATTCTATCAATCGTAAGCATTACTTGATTCATGAACAAACGAAATCATCTTATCTTAGCTGTGCCTTGCTGATTAGAAAAACAAGGACTCACCTTGACGCAGAAATGAGATAGACCGGATCTTTGTTCTGCTTGATATCTACCCACGTCCAAGGCTCAAGAGTGGTTCCTAGAGTCACTGGATGTGTCATGCTATCCAATCCAAACCCACTTAGATGGCCAGGCAGAGTGAGGAATAAAACAGAGAGGTTACCTGAGAGCTAATAGCTTTTTCTGATGTATTTCCTAATCCCTAATCCACAGTCCTATTTATAAGACACAAAGCACCCAATAGGATCTGGTAGATTAATGGTGATTAATACCAGATTAATACTAAATTAATCCCACATGAAATTGTTGTATCAATTACAATGTTAATGAGTAATTTAATTGTGACCGTTACAGGTCAACAGCTCTCCCTCGGTCACAAAGACCAAGAATCCATATATCTCTCTGCCAACAGACTTCCTCACGCTTCATACTGGGAATGGAGCGTGTGACCAAAAACAAAACATTAGTGCTATATCATGTCACCATCTAACTGACATAACACTCTCACAAAACATCAATACCCCGAATCATTCATGTACATTACCAATGGCATACACTATCCCTTTATGCCTAATATATCAATCGATTATATACTAAATATAATCGCCTGAGCTTGATATGGTGATGAATAAATGATTCTTCCTTAGACAATTAAAATAATTCATCTTAGCATGACTGCTTTCCTAATATGCTCAGTTGGACCGTACACATCTCAGCCCCTGGATTACACATTAAGGTAGCAACATCAAGGTTTAACTTCATATTATAACTCTAATTCAAGGAGTATCACTAATGAGGGTCACACAGTGATAAGGAAAGGGAACTCAATTATCACTCATCAAATAGGTCGACTTTCAGCACGCACAGTATAACAGTGTGCCATGGCATAGCTCCCCCTAAACTAGGCACGTCACTCTTCTATGTCATGCAAATCACAGGCTTGACTTTTACCTAAAAAACCAACTGAGCTATTAGATGAACATACCCAATGTTAATCTCAGTACTCGAGATTTGACTATAAGGGTTCAATATGAAAACTTATTTCATATTCAACTCTCCCTGAGTCTCATCTTAGACTCACTAAGGCGACTATATTTTCCATTCATACACTCCTCGTATGAGTAATCAATATTGCATACCTTGTGCCAATATGATTTAATCTCATCCTGCCCGCTATTCAAGCATCAGGGCGACTACTTGTGTGACAAGGCTAATTAAAAGCCTGGTGACATAACAATGTGCCTTATAGTGTACTTGTATATTTATGAATATTTAGAAATGAAACATCATTCTTTATTTCATAAATAATTAATACAAGTAATAACATGTCCATCATACAATTAAATATATTTAAAAACTAAGTCCTATGAAGACCTAAGCTCATCACATGAACTTTAAATGCATCTCTAGGAATAGACTTAGTTAAAGGATCTGCTATCATCCTACTTATAGATGCATACTTAATGGCAATCTCTTTCTCTTTTATGAAGTTTCATACAAAATGATAACGCCTGTTAATATGCTTAGACTTCCTATGGAACTTTGGATTGCTTGCAAATTGCATAGCAGCAGTATTGTCACATAAAATTTCTACAGGGTCATTAACCACAGAAGTGAGATCAAGATCCTATAGAAAACTCGTTAGCCATATTGCCTCTTGAGTGGCAAGACAGTAAGCAACATACTCTGCTTCCATAGTCGAAAGTGCTATGCAGTCTTGTTTCTTACTGCACCAAGATCTCGCTCCCCCGCCTAGGGTGAACACATATCTTAAGGTAGACCTAGATTCATCCAGATCACCACCCTAATCAGCATCTGTATATCCTCTTAACTTAAGATCTCCACCTTGGTAGTAAAGGACCAGGTTACTCGTACCACGCAGGTAACAAAAGATCCTTTTGACGGCTTGCCATTAGGTAAGCCCTGGGTTACTTTGGTAATGACTTACCAAACCAATTGCAAAGTAAATGTCTGGCCGTGTACATAACATGGCATACATTAGACTTCCTACTGCACTAGCATAAGAAACATTAGACTTCCTTCTCTTTGTCTACCTTAGGACGCTGGTCAAAACTTAAGGTTAAACCTTTTTCAACTGGAGTGTCTACGGGTTTAGAGAAATGCATTGAAAAACATTCCAAGATTTTGCTAATGTATGCTTCGTGGCTTAAACCAAGAAGCTTTTTAGAATGGTTCTGAGTTATCTCTATGCCTAGGACATACCTAGCCTCACCCGAGATGCCATAGCTCACATCTTCTCATTCTCTTTCACAACTGATGCTCCTCGGTTTCGATCTCTCACTGGGACCTTATTTCTCGGTTTCTCTGTCTCGGGTCTCAGCCTAGAACCGAGATGAATCCGCCATCTTTTACCACACAAAGTTACTGTACGGGCTTGATCTGCTAGCCTCCAGCGAAAAATTCCACCACCACCGTGTAGATTGAACGACAACGAGTCTCCTGGTACCGTCCACATGCCCAATGCGCCACCTAGGCAGCGGCACGTGTGTCACACGCACCGCCTTGCTGGGCTGTTTTGGCGTTGTTTTCAATTGGAGGGTATAGATCGGTGAGTTTCCCAGTGAACCAGAGGAAGAAAACATCCAACCTTGCTTTCATCGACGGCGCATGACTCACACGCATCACCCCTCTGATGCGGATCTGATGGGTAACCTCTTTCCATCTTTCCCCTTTTTTTTTGTTGTGGCGTTCATGGTGATCATGGAGCAATAAGCCACGGAGGCTCGCATGACTGACCACCACCCCAACCACTAAGTCGTGGTGGTGGTCAGTTTTTGGGAAGAATTCTGGTTGCTTGACTTTAGATCTTGGGCTTGGTTAACTAGGTCTAAGATAACCGAGGGGAGGAGGGTCTAAACCGAGGCTAAGATATGAAATAGCTGATAACATGAATTTAACTAGTTTGAATATTCATTCTCAGCATACTAACATGATTTGCATTTTGCTAATTCTGAACTGAAAAAATCTAGTCTTATTATTACTTATTTCACATAGAAACATATTGATTTTGAACAAGACATTTTCAGCATAAATTGATTAAAGCATGCAATCTGGTTCGGGATGACATGTAATCTTAACTTACATAATCAACAAATTCAACAAGCTTATATAAAAATAATCATAACTAATACGATTTAAAGGGGCTAGCATCAAACAGATCCGGCTGTGATACCACTGTTAGAAAAACAAGGACTCACCTTGATGCGAAAATGAGATTTATCGGATCTTTGTTCTGCTTGATATCCACCCATGTTCAAGGCTCAAGAGCGGCTACTAGAGTCACTGGATGTGTCACGCTACCAAACCCAAACGTACTTAGATGGCCAGGCAGAATGAAGAATAAAATAAAGAGGTTATCTGAGAGCTAATAGCTTTTTCTGATGTGTTTTCTAATCCCTAATATACGCTCCTATTTATAGGAGCACAAAGCACCCAATAGGATCCGGTAGATTAATGGTGATTAATAGTAGATTATACTGAATTAATCCCACATGAAATTGTTGTATCAATTACAATGTTAATGAGCGATTTAATTATGATCGTCACAGGTCAACAAGGATGAATCCTCAAACTCCCAAGTTCAATATAACAAGGAAAAACAATCACACTAAAAGGATGTTTCTCTTGGATTAAATCTCAATCAATTGATAAGATTGTGAAGGTTTGTGTCTAAGGTAAGAGGCTAATGATAGTTTAATTACTTTTCATCAAATTCCTCTCCTAAAGGTTCTTAGCCATCAAATTCTAAAGAAAAGACTTCTAATCATCACTCTTAACTTAAGAGCTAAAGATGTAGAGATTTTTGGGGAGAAGATGGCCTTCAGCCTCGTGTTTCATAAGTCAACTTCAGTTGAGTACATGGTGGTAATGCGGTCTATAAATACCCTAAATAGAGGGATGGACTAGCTGTTATAATAATGGTACAAGTGTATCTATAGTAGGATTACAAATTATCTTAGAAAAATAAATCAAATTACTAAGATAATTACAACCAAACTGGCCTGTATTTTTCCACGATTATTTCCCTTCCTTCTAGAAGGCTCTAAACCTCTAATAGGGGGCCTTGCCAAAAATCTTCTTTGGAATGTTTGGAATCACTTCACACGAAGTAATCTCAATGATAACATCTAATCCTTCTCAATTAAGGTCAAAGTCCAGACTGTTCCAAAACTAAAATTTTGTGCATATTTCACATATTTGAGCCATTTATCCCAATATTTCAAACCAATGCCAAATTTCGAACCATGAGGTTAAGATAGACATCTTATGAAATCGATAAAACTTGGGTTTGCTTCATTTGGGCTTCATTAGGTAAGATTTGAACATAACCTAAATTCAGCAAATTTTCTAACGAAAATTAGCACTATATGAGTTGGGATTGCTATCACTTTAGGGAATCAAAATGTAACCTAACTTAGGATTTTATTACATAACCCTAAAGTTAGCTCCCTAAGCTTCCTAATGAAGTATAGATTGCCCTAATTGGACATTGATTGGTTGGTGAGAAGACAAGTTGAAACCGAGTGAAATGCTGGAGCGGTAACTATCTTGACCAAGGAAAGTTGGGTTGCACTTTGGTGTAGATGAAGATGTAGTCAAGACTTGTCTTGGGGCTTTGTATGCATCACTTCCCAAATCTCTTCCTCACCAAACAACCACACAAGCTCAAATACCACTATTAGTGATTGGTGAGGTTTAGCTATGAGCCATAAGGGGCAGTAAACAACTATATAAGTATGTGCAAAAGAGTGTGGTAAATACTGATATAGAGCATATAAAACGATAAGCAATATGTCAATAATGAAACGAACAATCACTAGATATATTATACACAATCATATGGAGAATTGATGAATAGCTCGACCTAGACTATTTGTTTACTGTATTCCTAGACATATCAACAAGTCAAATCATCAAGCTATTCATCAATCTTCCATATCCCGCCACCTAACTTGCTTATTATTTTATAAGAAGTATATTATACACAGTCATATGGAAGATATCATCAATCTTCCATATGACTGTGTATAATAAAATAGTCTATGTCGAGCTATTCATCACTCTTCCATATGAATAGCTCGATATAGACTATAACAAATAGACTATTTGCTTGGCATTTGAGCTTGGAATTCAGATATATTATACACAATCATATGGAATACATCATCGAGTTGATCTATCAGATCAAAGACCTAAAAATTCAACATTTTCACAGGCGAGTTGGCTGGCGGGATACGAAAAAATTGGGCCTTGTTCCCGTAAATGACAAGCTCAAATGCTAAGCAAAGGGAGAAACCCTGATGTACTAACCTTGATACTGTGGTACACCTTCCGCCTCCACCCTCTCTCTCTTCCCCCCCCCCCCAAATGAAATTTGGAATTGAGATCTCTAGCCTCTTCATCTGGCTCTAATGTTGCACCCCTCCACAATAATTTGAAAACTTAAGTTCTCTACCTCTCACAGTCTTTCATCTGGGGCTGCTTGCGGAGTCACTAATCTTCGATTCTCCTTGATAAATTTTGTGTACTAGTTCTTTTTGTGAACACATTCTAATTCTACTATGTTTAAGGAGTTCCAAGTCCTCCATTTATAGAAGATTAGCACTTTGGGTTTTATCATTCATATATACTTTTTGAATCGACAAACTTTTGTTGATTTTTTTTACACTGGTGTATCTAATTGTTGGAAAGAAGCCAATTTTGGTGCTATGGATTTTTTTTCTAGGTGCTTTCAATGGAAAAATCACTGCCAGGTACCCACTTTATGTGAAAATCATAACTAGGGAACCATCTTATTAGAATACATTTAAAAGGAGCAATATTCTATGGAAACTATTTTTAGGAGGCCATTCACTGTTAATGTTTTCTTTTAAATCCTTAAACTTTTCATATTTGCACTTTAGCCCAAATCCTTAAAAACTTACTTTCGAAAAATTTGAACTTGTGTTTGTAGTTTTTTACTCTCTAACAAATCTCGAGGCCCTCTTTCATCTGGTATCAGATCCACGTGCACAAAAATAATTGAGATTATTAAGTTAATTAACTGTGATTAGCTAAGGTTAATACTTGAATCATCACCTACTTGTCCTGGTCCTAATTATTCAGACATTGTTCACTCACCTAAAGATAATATCTTGTTAGCACCTCAGTTAAACTATATTACTGATATAGTTTTAGAATTAAAAATTGAATTAGGTAAAATTGATATTGAACTGAAGGAGCTTAAGAACCAGTTAATTGTTGTCGATCTTTCTCTTATTAACAAAGTTAGACATAGCGGAAAAGCTACTCCTACAATTAGTAGTCCTTTTCGTCATAAATATCCTTTCCAAAACCCAAAAAATAAGATTCAATTTTCTTTACAAGAGATAAAAATCCAAAAAGAAATAGGAGAACAATCTGGTGAAAAATCAATTGAAAAAAAAGAAAAAGAAGATAGAGTATAAGCAACATACTCTTGAAGAGCTACAAAAAATGTTCGATAAAGAATAAAATCCAGAAGAATTAAACAAAATCATAAGCGCAGTTAATAATAAATATGATGTTTTGACTGATGATAATAAAGAAACTAATAATGCCCAACTATAAGAAGAAATATATCAGCAGATGAATCTGATTAAATTTGAGAGGATCTCAATATTTCACCATTAGAAGAACTAAAAAGAAAACTTGATAAGAAATATGGCAAAATGACTAATGAAAATGAAATCAATGAGATTGGAGAAGAAATTGACTTATATGAAACAGAAACTAATCTGGTTAAGAATGTCATTCCTAAATCTGAAGGATTTGGTGAACCCTTCAGAAGAAACACTCATTTTCTAAGACCTAGGTATGTTTCTGTAGGACGAACAAGTGATTTTTCCTTCGGGTTTATCCCAAGGAAAACCACAACCTATGAAGAAATTAGCCTTACCCTAATTAGCCAAACTGGATATATCTTAAACATTGATGGAGCTCGTAATAGAGAAGAAATATTTGAGCACTGAAAAAGAGGAATAACCAGTGTCTTAAATCTAAATACTACATGGACTGAGCATAGCTTTTCTGGTACTTTAGCTAACGGATATGATTCATTAAGTGAAGATGGTAAAAATACATTAAGGGCAATGGAAACACCAGCTACTATGCTTAGAAGTCTATGCAAAGAAATTAAAACTGAATTCATCAGAGCTAAAATTGATTCTAAAGAAAAAGCATGCGAACGGCAAAGAAAAATAAACAACATAGAACTATGGGATATGAGGTACCTAGAAAATTATATTGCAGAATCTAGTCAATACTGTTACAAAATTGGGCATAATGAAATAAATCTTGGCATGTTCTATGACAAGTTGCCATATCCTATAAATTCTATAATTAATGAGAAATACATTGCATGGTTCGAACGAATAGATATTCTTGATACCCTTGGTTTAAGAATTTCCTATTTACGAAAATGGGTTAATGAACAATGTCTTGATCTTCAAAGCAAAAGAAGATTAAGAAGCAATTTTTGATTTGCTGGGATTCACCTCACCAATGGGAAAAAGAACCTGCAAAACGAAGAAAAATAAAATTCTATAAGAAAAAGAGCATTAACAAGCAGAGAGGTGAAAAATATAGAAGAAAATATTACAACAAATCAAGTCCTAGAAAATATAGATTTTTTAGGAAAGCTAATTATTACCATGCAGAAAAAAACAATTGCAAATGTTAGGCATGTAGAGAAGTAGGGCATTATGCTAATGAATGCAAAAATAGGAAGAATAACAAACTTATTGAAACCTTGGGAAGCCTAGATTATATTGAGCTTAGTGAAGATGAGGCATTAGACCTAGTCCTAGGCAACAACAAAGGAATTGTTGAAATTATAGAGGACAATGAATATGAAGAAAATGATTATGAAGAAACAAGTCATATGATGGAAAGTAGTTCGGTTAGCCTTGGTGATCTTCAAGGAGAAGAGTTTGTTGTAGACAATGATCATGAGGAAGTCGAAGGAGATTAGGTTCTTCCTATAATCCAAAAAGACATGATCTATAAAAAAATCCATTTTTCAATTAAAAAGCAAATACGTATATGAAATGATGAACGCAGATCTTGAGATAAAGGATTGTGAGTATGACATTAGGAAAGTTAATCTGATTAATTGGGAGAATATCCTTAAGCATAACAAAGATAGAAAGTATAGGTATATCCATATCGGAAGCGTCCAAGTTCAAATCACTCCATTACAATATTATAGTAAAGATATTGATCTTTACGCTTTACTCTGTGATATTAGGCATACCAAATTTAATAATCAGATTATCATAGAGATAAAAACCAATTTATGTAATGGGTCAGTAGGTTTCAACTGTCGACCTGGATATTACGTGAGTTTAAAAGATGAATTTGCTAAAAGCTTTTTATCCCTTAAGATAAAAACAATTGGGATGGATACGAAAACAGGAGGATATCCTTTAAGGATATTTTGGAAAATTATCTATAAATTAGATAATACAATAGACCCCAAAACTAAGGTGATAATGATAGAGATAGAAAATTTTGAAAGTCCTACCCCCATGCAAAAGATCCAGAGGATCAAGTCCAATCCACATGAGATAAAAATCGATCATTTTTGGATATCTAGCTTTGCCAATCCTCAAAAGATCAATAAGAAAAATATAATAAAAACTGATGAGGAAGGCAAAAATCATCATTAAACCTCAATTATCAAGAAATATGAGTACAAGATCAGATTGGGGAGAAGGATCTTCATTTGCTAAAGAAGAGCTTAAAAAAGATGACACAATTAGCCTAATTAGTGAAATGAGTAGAATGAGTTTTGAGACTGCAAGACCCAATCTAGATCAGTTAATAAGTGTAGATAGAAAAGTCATTGGATACAAAACCAGAACTGTCAGTGAACCTATCTACAAGGATGAATTAGTAAAAAAATATGACTATGAAAATATCCTATGAAGCTACCAACACAAACCCTAATAGCATCTATATACCAATAAAGATATGTTTAGATGGATATAATAAATATAAGTCGTGTGCTTACACAGATAGCGGTTGTTCTGTATGCTTTCAAAAAAGATCATTATTCCCTGATTTTATGTGGAAAAAAGCTAAAAATTCTTTACAAGTAAGGATAGCTGATAATAGTGTTATGAGCCACAATGAAGCCATAGAAGGATTATTCATAGAAATAGAAGGAGTTCAATGTATTATACCAGTTCTATAGGCTACGGATCAATCCTCTCATGATATAATTATTAGAAATAATTTCTAAAGATTATATTCTCCATGCACTCAGATCATAAATCAAATAATACTTACCATTAAGGGTCGAAAAATTAAGTAGGGCCTACACTCATCAAAAATTGAATTTATACACAACCAGCGTAGTGAGAAGATAATGCCTGCACAATAAGAAATACCACTGACAATCTCATTACTTGAATTATCTATTAAAGAGCAAATTGTTGAACAACAAGAAAAATTATGCAAAGAACTCTACTCTGATAATCCTCTGAAATTTTGGGATAAAGACAAAATATTTGCTAAAATCACTTTACTAAATCCCAACATTATCATCCGAGTCAAACAAATGGTGTATAGCCACCAGGATATCCAAGAATTTGATAAACAAATTAAAGAATTTCTTGACAAAGGATTAATTAAAAATAGTAAGAGTCCTTATACTAATCCTGCTTTCATAGTAAGAAATCATACTGAAGAAAAAAGAGGAAAAGTTAGAATGATAATCCATTACAAAAAACTTAATAATAATACTATCTTTGATGGTTATTATATTCCTAACAAAATAGTCCTTTTCAACAGAATTTAAGGAGCCTCTTGGTTCTTGAAAATGGATTGCCAAAATGGTAATTGGCAGATAAAAATCGATGAGGAAAGCATTCCTTTGACTGCATTTAGTGCCCCACAAGGACATTATGAATGGATAGTAACGCCATTTGATCTTAAAAATGTACCACAAATATTCTAGAGAAGAATGGATAACATCTTCATAGACCTTAATCATTGTTGTTTAGTTTAAATTGATGATATCCTTATCTTTTCCAAAACCATAGAACAGCACAAAGACGACGCCTTAACTGTCACCCAAAGATGCATTGATCATGGCATTATACTTGGAAAAAACAAGTGCATTTATGCTGAATAAGAAATTAAGTTTTTAGATCTAGAAATAAAAGTTGGACAAATCATCCTACAAAAGCATATTCTGAAAAAAATAAAAAAAATTTCTGAAAAGATTGAAGATAGAAACAACTAGAAAGGTTTCTTAAATGCCTTACCTATGCTTCAGATTTTATTAAAGACTTAGCTAACTAAAACTTAAGAAAGAAGTAAGTTGGACATGGACCACTAACGATTCAAAAATTGTCCAGAACTTCAAGAAAATGTGTAAAAATCTTCCTGTTCTTAATTTACCTAATGAAGGAGATAATTTACTTCTTGAAATAGATGCCACCAATGAGCACTAGAATGCGGTACTCAAAATCAAAAAAGGAGAAAAACTCTGTGAATATTGTAGTGGAAGTTTTAATAAGGCAAAATGCAACTATCCTACAATGGAAAAAGAAATCCTTGTAGTTATAAGGGGAATTGAAAAGTTCTTAATCTTTTTAGCCCAAAACCATTCCTTATTTGAATCGATTGCAAAGGAATACTTGATTTTATAAAAAAGAATTTATCAAATATGCAAGCGCAAGGGCGACTCCTGCGTTGGCAATTATGACTTAGCTAGTTTTCCTTCTCTATTGAATATATACAGGGATCGAAGAACTCTCTGGCAGACAGTCTAACTCGAGAACTCGCTAATGATGATCATCAAAGCCGACCTCCTACCAAAAAAGTAGGAAATTCGTAATGAAATGCCAGTCATACTAGAAGGGGTTACACCTTCTAATAAAGTCCTTATTGATAATCTAGAATTCCATATCAAAAGTAGGTCACGCTTTGGTCTACTTTCTACTGCCTACCTAATAACCCAAAGATTTTCCCTTCTAGAAGTATAAATTAGCTACCTTTGGTGTCCGTGTGATATCTAAGAAAAAATAAGTTTTCATATCAAAGAAAAATGGTTGAAAGAATGGTATGCAGCCTACATCGACTTTTATCATCATTATTCTTATGATATTTGGGAGTTTTGGAGTACAACAATCTATTTTTCCAACGGATCTGGAGTTAAAGGTATTTGTTTCCCAGTCAATTCGCTATCTCCTAATGATCCTATCTTTAAAGCCTGAAAATACGAGATAGTACTTTACTTCTCAGAAGTCCTAGCTCCAAATTTCCCATTTTTGTCAACCTTAACTAAGTTCTAACGATATTTGTTCAAAAGGTTCCATTGGATTCTTAAATCTCCTCAGGGACCAACAAAAATTCTAGTTCTTAGATACCTAACTTTAGAGGTTTATAGCGCCTTGATTAAATATGAAAATGAGAAAGCCAAACCAGCCCATTATCTTGTCCAAACTGTTGATTCCGATAATCCCAATGATCAATGACAAAATTGGATTCATGGAGATCTGGTACATCTAGTTACTGATCCTACATTAGCAAGGGCTATTGGATTTTTTAACATTTATCATCAATGTTGGGCATTGATCGAAAATAAGAAACGTTAACGCATTGTGGAAACACCACTTTCGCCTATAGTAATGAGTTCAAAGATTATATGAAAGTGGATGGTGTAAAATCAGAAGATATTTTTGATTATCTCTTTGATGTTGGAGCTAGAAAATTCTTATTAGAAAACAGAAAAAAAATATCTCCTTGAATTATTTGAAGAATGGGATCTAGAGCATCTTAAGCAAATTAATGAAGACTTTAATGATTATCCAGATAATGATGGTCTGAAAGATATAATTGGAGATGAAAGTATGCAGAATCTCAATATTGATGACTAGTCTTATCATCATTAAAAGTTCTGAAAAGACTGCCCCATTATTGTACTATTTTGACAAGTATCTGGTCTGTAAAATAAAGTGTGTACTGTAGTCGTCAGTCGACAACTGTAGCCATGTGAAAAATCTTTATGTGCTGTAGCCTTTAGGGAATCCTATGTGCCCCCATCCCCTCTATAAAATAGAGAGGTTGAGAGCTGAGAAGGGACACGGTCATTTGAGCAATCTTGAGTAGAAGAGAACTTGGGATTCTCCATTTTTCTATGAGCAAACAACTCTAATGATCTTAGCTTAAAGTCCTTCTTCAATATTTTATTTGTAATAATTCCATTTTCAAGCTTTCAGTAAAAGAATTTTTCCCAGTAGGGAACCTTATCCAATTGAACCTTATGTCTTAAATACTATAATTTCTTGATTAAAGTCTCACTATCCTTTAAAAATAAGTAAAACTTGATTAGTGACTACGGTCTGAGGTAGAAAACGAAACAAATCTGTGCTGTGCCAGATCTAAGAAAGGTGGGGTTGATATTAACAATCTCTATAAACCGAAAGTTAGAAGAACGCCGGAGTCCAGTGCTGACTAAGTTCAGATAACGGTCAAAACTCTCTAATTAAGTTGTAATTATTTTTGCTAAGCATGGTGGGCCTATAACTATAGAATTTATAATATATAAGATATAAGTAGTAGATTGTGATAACTAGTATCAGTAAAGTCATTATAAGAAGTTAAATCAGTTAAAACAAGCATATTTTCTGATAAAACCCCCCAAAAATAGCTTATTTATACGTTTTTCCTATTCGAAGGACTATTCTGTAATTTCTAAAAGTTCAGGGACTAAATTACAAAGAAAAACTTTAACTAGTAACTATTTCGAAAAAACATTGTCCCCTATTAATAATTTACCCAAAATAGTAGGCACTTTGGAATACATTCTAAAGTCATTGACCTCTAATAATTATTTCCATAGAACTAAGGTACCTCAGAGTCATAAATTGTGCTTTCATTCCTCAAAGGTAGAGTTTTACAAGTGATTCTGTCGTGTTGCTCATGGTATCTTCCATATAGCTTCGTACCTATCTTCTTTTGATTATTCTTGGCTGGAAATGATCCTTCAAAGTTGGATTTCATTTTACCCTTCAATCAATCAATCTAGAACTTGGCCTAATCTCGAGTGATTCTTTGTTGGCTCTGAGTTTTGACTATTGGGTAATATCTTGGTGCATGTTGGTGTTCATGTGTTTTAAGTTTGTTGAATGATTTGTATTCTAAAACTAATCCATTTTGCAATTGCACTTATATAAGGTTAAATAGAAATTAAAACATGTTGCAAAATTTTCATCAAATGCAAAAGTAATCCCTCATACACATACATACATATATATATATATATATA
>NCQV01073408.1:814-19383 GCA_002740545.1 Lophocereus schottii
CGGGCTAGGGCATGAGGGTAGTCTTAAGAGACTAGGTTTTAAAACCTAATAACTTCTAAGCCAGAATACTAACTTACCGGATCATTTATGCTATGATCCTTGCATTTGGTATCTTAAAGTCAGAGAAACGCTCAAGAAGTCATACATCAGTGAAGCTATGTGCTTGTTTAAATTGAGCTAGCTAACATATAGCGGCAAGTTTCATCGTATAATTTTACAATAAAAAAAATCCTCCATCGTTTCAAGTCCCACTAGAATCTCCAAATCATTAGGACCATACGATCATATTATTTTTGTTTTCAAATAATGCATACTAGGGTCATAATGTGATTATACGATCCTATGCACCAGTCACGATTCTAAAGAAATGTAATACAAACAACACTACCACCACCACATTCCTGTATGGGTCCCACTTTTGTAGGATTTTGGGAGATCCATATACTGGCAACTTTACCTCTACAAGAATTGCTACCTGTAAAAAGGTTGATTCCAAGAGACCCGTAAAAAGATTTTGTGAAAGTATTTTATAGAAAAAATTAAGGATAAGCGAAAGGGGTTAAACTAAGAAATACTAATAAAGGAGGTGACATCAACTATGTAAAATATAAGTACATAAGTACAACATAGTAGAGAAAAGTACTATACCTTAACAAACAAAGGTAAGCAAACAATATATCTTCCCATATGTATGTACTACTTGCGTACAAACACAACATATGGAAAACAAATCCAAAAACACACTTCAACCAAAACCTACCCTATTACAATCGAATGACACCTGAGAGGTCATTTCCCTATGAATTAAGACCTTAATCCTATCTCGCCATAATCTCATATCTTGAGTCATGTCATCTGTCAACTCTACAACTTTCAAGTCGTCTTTACTCCCCTCGTCCAAGCTCTTCTTAGGTCATTCCCTCCTCTTTCTACTTTTGATTATATTAATCGTCTCACATCATCCAACTGTAGCATCCCCACTCCTTCACACATGACCAAGCCATCTGAGTCTAGTTTCTCTCATCTTATCTTTGGTGGAAGTCATTTTAACTAAGCTTCCAATTACTTCATTCCTAATTCTAACCACCCTCGTATAACCACACACTCATCTAATCATCATCATCTCTACTACCATCTCAAAGAAATGAAATAATATCATACACTTTTGTTCTCAAGAATTCTTTATCAGAATGCAGATTTTGCAAGAAAATTGTATGCAATATATAGCTAAATGGAATTTCTATTTAATTATGTCTATTTATTAAGATATTTATTATTATAGAAATAGTTTATTATTATTGAAATAGTTTCCACTATTTGAATCTTGCGATCCTTGACCCCATTTTCGATCTAACCCTAAAAGAATTCTAATCGATTCTAATAGAATCCGAATTCTAATAACTTGGTTATAATACGACAATTTAACTAAGAGGTTTTAGAATTTCATATTTTTAAGTGTAAAAGGATACTTTACAACTTGATGGAAATTATTCACAGAAATTTAAAACCGGGCTAGGGGGCAAAATACAAAATTCCAAAAAAAAGGCCCAAAGAGCGCATACAATTGATTTTTTTAAAGACAATTAAAAAAGGGCAAAAGTCTATTTCTTTCCTTTTAGAGTAGCCAATTTTCCTTATATTCCGCTCTTTGCTTTCACTGCCTCATCCTTCAACATCTCGAACATACATACACACTTTCTTTGCCTCTCTATGATCTTCTGTTTGTCCAACAAACGTAGAAAAAAAAATGGCTAAGAGAAGGGGCGAGATTGAAGATGGTAATGCTAATGGTGATGTAAAAGTAAAGAAGCCAAGGATGAAATGGACTGAAGATCTCCATCAATAATTCCTAGATGCTGTTGCCATTTTGGGTGGCAAAGATTGTAAGCCCAAATTGATCTTTTTTTTCCTTTTTCTATTCAAATCTCGCGAAGTGGAATCCACAGCCAAAGTGGTTTTAGTAGGTTTTGTTATGTGTAAATGATTTTTTCCCCTGCCAAGAGTGCCATTTTTATAGTATTGTATATAAAACTTTTGTCTCAAGAAGAGACCAATTTATCCTTTTCATATATATGGATTTGTAATCCAATTTCTATTTAGAATTTAAAAGCAATTAAAATTGGGGACATGCGGCAGTTTTTCTCTGCACTCCCTCAATATTGAATCTATTTGTGTATGAGAGTTTGTGTGCTTGTGTTGAATATAAGTGCATGAATTGAAAGGGTTAAACATGGTTGTCCTGGCCAATTGAGTGCTTAATTAACTTACATGCGGATTTTTTGACATGCTAAATGCACAAGTCTCTTAAATTTTAAGTAAAATACTTATCTTGAGAAAAGAAAGATTAGTTCATCTCTTTATGTCAACATATATATCTATGCATATATAGTTCAATTTTATACTGAGATCTAAAGGGCTAGCAATTAAACAGGGTTAGATCACAAGTACATTCCCCCTCTATGCAGTCATACATGTTCTTCTCTACATTAATGTGCCTGGGTACGGTGTATACATATTCTTTCATATTTTTTGGTCTATGAATTATACGGGTTAAAACATGGTTGTCAAAATTTGATTGAGTACAACTCACATGTTTTTTTTGTTCCTTCCCAAATGCATTGATCCTTCATATCAACTACTGATATCTTTTTTTATCCAAAACGAGATTATTTCCTTTCTCTATGTTTCAAGATATCCACATATTTGCTATCCAATTTATATTCAAAATTCAAAAGGATTCGAACAAAATGGTAGAATTTATACTTGTTATTTTTCTCTATATCTCGGCCTTTTTTTTTTTGGTATGTTGCTTTTATTGTCTTAATTATGTGAAGATGGGTTTAACATGCTTGATTATGGTAAGTTTATTGAATAATGTAATTTACATGTGGATATCCCTTTTCTTTTTTATAGCCTTTTTCTGTAACCCCTTCAATGGGCCCTGTCACCCTTCATTGTATGTGTATATTGGGCATAAGTGCAAAGTAAGTATGTGCATTTTTTATTTAGACGCAACACCTAAGGTGATATCTTGTATCAAGAGATCAGAAGGCGTAACAACATATAGGCAGTCTAGTATAAAACTAGAGTTTACAACTTGATATTTGACTCTTTGTTTACTTTTTGTTTCATGTATCCCAAAAGCTAGATGTAACGCAAATTACGACAAAGGCATCTAGTTCGAGGTAAAATTCGTTTAATAGCATCCACAATTGATTAAAAATTTGTCTTCATTGATATATATGCTTTTTTTTAAAATAAACAAAATCATGAAGGTAATCTAGTATAAAACTATTTTGATGAAAATTTAAGTTCTCTTTGGTTTAAATGTCTCATTTGTTTGCCCTTTAATTTTGTTGTGAATATTCGTGAAAGAGTGTGTCTATCAAATGAAACAATTGTCATAAAATCAATTTTACAAGCTTAAATGTCTCTATGTTTTTATACACTGCAATAATATGATAAATTTTGAATTGAAATATTACCGATAAATGTGTGTGAAAGTGATTTTTTCCCTTTTCAACAGACGACAACGAATATTTTTTTGAGTCTGGGTTATTTCTATATATTAATTTGAGATACATTTCCTTATTAGAGTTTGAAAGAGTCAACTAAACCGCTACAGTATTTAATATTGATTAATTTGATCAAGTATGCAATTTGAAGATTGATTTTGTGATCGATGAGTAAATTTATTGATCTGATCAAGTACTGCATTTTTCTAATCATAGTTCGATAATTAATTTCATTACAGAACAATTAATTAAACTACATTTCCTCAAATACGCAAGTACATATAGTCATTTGAAAGCCTGTTTAAGTCCTTTCAACATGTTGACATACATGCCGTTGCATACGTCGTTGCGACGGTATGTATTGATCAAATCGAGCAACCATGCATGATTGTACGAGAATTAACTTAAGTTAATTACTTAATTAGATGTGATAAAACATTACTTAATTAGCTCCCTCCATACATTTAGCTTGTGCCGTATTAATTCACTTATAAAGCTTTCACATTGAAAACGGAGCCTCTTTCACTGTTTAGTAATGTTTACATATAAAGATAATTGGTGAGGTATGAGCAGGACACTGTCCCTCCATGACTTCCCTAGGCTTTTTTTAAGGAGGAAAAAAAACAAAGATTGTCCGATCCCTTATTATACTAATTTTTCCAAACATTTCTAAGTTTGTTTGAATTCGTGCTCTTTAGAAATTTAGATATAGATTTGTAAAATGTTAGCTCTAAAAATATATATATTTTTTAAAATGATAAGTACAATACTCCTTAGATAGCCTTCTCTCAAATGTTGTAACTGAAAAGTTTTAAAACATTTATTTATAATGAAAATATGCATGAAGGTATTTTGCCTAGTACATAGTAGTTCTAGACTTGTATAGTCCTTTACTGATTGACAAATACCATTACTAATTATTAGATTTGACCAAAACACAATTAAGCAGTTTGTTGTTTAACCTTTTACGTTGTCTGAAAAGAGCATTTTGGCTATTTCAACATTTTGGTTAATCCAAGATTTCGGTTCGTCCAAACTCAAAATGTAACCAAACCGAAAAGGCCAATTAATGATTTTTGGTGCGACTAACTGGTTTTTCAGTTCGTTTATCAATTAACCATTCACAAATAGTAAAAAAGTGTACTTCTGTATCTAAATTTTTCATTTTTCATGTTTGGTTAATTGAGCAAATGTTTTTTAGAAAGCTACCCACTTTTCGATTCTATTTTTTTCTATTTTTGGGTTGACATTTGATTTTGGGTTTTTTCACATCTCTACTGTTGATAGGTAAATATGTATTGTATTGTTCTCTCATTTTGGCTTCGATTTCCAAGTTTCTACTATTAATTAAGTTACAAAATTCTTAGATGAGACTATTTTATGAAAGTATTATGGTGAGACATGCCTTACATAAGATGGCTTTTTTCTGGATTTAAGATTGACTAGTCACTTATTTAAATTATTTTCTAATTGACGAGTGATTAAGTAATAAGGATAGCTTAACAAAAAATATTCTACATATAATGATTAGTCATCCTATAATTATTAGAAGCCAACCTAAATGGGTTCTCCTTACAATATATTTTTTTTTATAAGTAAGATAGCCCTATGTAAGAGCTACTATTGATTTTATTGTTTGATCAATTTAAAAGGGGGGAAAAAAAAGAAATTTTTACGTAATTATCTAAGGAATCTAAAAATTTAAAGTCAAATTTTAAGATGTAATCTTTTGAGCCGAAGCAAAACGACATGATTATCTCAAAAGAAAAGGTGCACCGAAGATTAACGCATAGCCCTCACTCTGATTTTTTTTTTTTTTTTTTTTTTTTTTTTTTTTCAATTGTTTAGCTTCCTATTGGTAATGGCAAGTAGGTGTTCCCGACGTTTCTGAGGACAATGAGAAGAAGAAGCAAGTGCTTGAGAAGTTCAATGATGTGTTGGACCACGCAGCCCCCCGCGACGCCAGATAACGGAGGCAATTGCTAAGAACACCCTCGAGAACCACGAGTCACCAATATTGGAGTCCAACAACATCGTTGTCACAGTTCATATGCATGCCTGGAGAAGAAGGTCAGAGGCCTCATGCCTATCTCGTTTTCGGAGAGCTCGTAAACCCCTCAACTACTTAGGTACATATACAATGGAATCATGTGCAACATTTCAGTTTTCTAACCAAGTGCTTTAACATTTGAAGCAATTCTATGGCAGAGTTGTCTCTAGGAAACAACATTTCTGTTGATTATGGATAAAATTACATGCTTAAGATTTGGATCAGAGCTAGACATGTATAAATGTTGGCTAGGCTTACATAAATAGGATCCCCAAGAATCAAAATTAAAAATACCCAAAATTCAGTGCTAGAATTACTTGGTATCCGTTCTTGAACGACCTTAGCTGTTTAATTACTGATGTTGTTAGGCGTGTTGCGCTGTTAAAGACAGTTAACTTTCGCTTTTGTCTTTACCTTACACTCACTGTGGTTTACTAAAGATCTAAGAAATGAGTGGGGGGAGGAGGAATACAACAATATTAATTTAGGGAAAATAATTTTTGGATGGACCATCATGATGCTACATAGGGTGCCTAGCTTTCATAATCTTATAACATTGCTATACAATTATAACCATTTGTGTTTTCGGGCCAAGCGCAAGGGAAAGGAGAAAACGCTCGTAGAAGACTCCCACCCAACTACGAAGCAGTCTTATGAGAAGTTGGTGAAGTCCCGGTGCAGTGGGGCTTCCTCCTTGAAATTAGGGATTAATTGATCATTTGCTGATCATTCTTAGTGAACATATCCCCAAATCAGTTGTGTATCAATATAGTTGGCTTTCTCAGCGGAGAATGATTATTAGTAGTATATTCTTCTTTTTATCAAGGTACTTTTAGACATTAAAAAATGTCTTTACCCAAAGATTTATAGTTTGTACTAAGTTGATGAATTGGTTGCATAGTTCTTGGAGAAGTTCTAGTTATGATAGCGTGCTCTTTTCAACAGTTTTGTTCTTTATTTGATTGTTGCACTTTTGCATTGTCTGGCTAGTAATATGCATAGTGCTAACATTGGATAATTGGGTGTTTAGTTGTCATATTGAAAGATTTCTTTTTGAAGTTAAAAAATCTATATATATGAAACAACATGTTCTTTTAACTCATATTGCGATATATAAAAGGGTTTTGAACTCCAATAATATCATTTTTTGGGCATTAGAGTAAAAAAAAAAAAATCAACTTTTAAATTTGAAACTCAACATGTTAACTATCGTAGGTATTTGTCTGTACTGCACTGCCAACAAGTCAATACTACTTGACCAGTGAATTTGATTGCATGGTAATTTACACATCACACGAGAATGGTGGTAGTGGAAAAGCGAAGGACTGTAAATTGTCCATATGTTATAAGTAAGCTACCACAATCATGTGAAAGTGTTGATAACTCCGTAGTATTATGGATACGTATAAATACCCCTAAAGTTTAGGATACCATGAGGCAGCAGCCTCATGTAACTAGGGGTGCTGGAAGAAATGAAGGCAAATATACCGTACATGAGTGATAGGTATGCTTCCACGTCATGCAAAACAGTAAGTCAAAACACTATTGAATTGGTGATGATACATTAAAAATTAAAAGATTGGTACATAAGACATTAGAGTGAAAAATGGGATTATTACCTATCAATTCACCCAAGTGTGGAATTGTTATATCAATTAAAGTCATGTGAAGGATAGTTTTAACTTATTGGCAATAAGGGACCTTTTGGTAAGACAATTCGTCTCAAGTTGACCAATAATCTACTATGACTTAGAATGAAATATTTGCAAAATATATATTTTAATATTGAACTAGCATTAAAACAGCTGCTACATACAGAAAAATTTTCAAGTCCCCTTTTTCTTCAAAAAACAAATTCAGGCTTTTCAACTCATGTATACAATCCGACTTAGGGGGGAGGGGACTTAAGTACATAGTTAAAGGATATAATTTATGAGAAATCATCAAGTTGAGTTCTGCTACATTGGAAATAGATTTTCATTAACTTAGATAAGATATTTTTTATAACAGACATAATGTGATACTAAGCCTTCCATGCAATTTGAAGTTTCCCATATAGATAATCTATAACTTTAGATATTAGGGGATTAAAATAAGGGAGACCGAGTCAACTTGATTTTGCATGTTAAGAAAGAAATTTCATGCTCATACGTACATTTTTTTCAACACAAAATGAAGAATACTTGCTCCTTGCTCATATATGACAAATAATCTAAAATAGCATAGCTTAGCAGGTGTGGTTTTCTCTCCCCATGCAGGAATTCCCTAGTATGAATTTCGGTACTAATCAAATCCTCATGATAAGAGTTTAGAAGAGATGGAATATGCTAGTTTTTGCTTGGTGTTATCCCCTCAACTGGCCAATACGATTCAAGAATTATCTCAACCAAAAGTTTAAACTTATACTTGAAGATTCAAGAATAGCTTCATACTCTGACACGACCAGTCATGTGAATGGTGGTTGGGCTTGAAGCGAGTGAATGCTACAAAGACTCCCATTACTATGTGTACTATTAAACGTAGGAGTCATTGAGATTCAAACCTAAAATCTCTCACTCCGAAAGGCTCTAATACCTTGCGTAAGAACCACTCGACTAAAAGATCTTAGGAATCGTTTTGTACTCTAACACACCCCCTCACATGAATTATCTTTGAGCTTGAACATTAAACCTCTCACTCAGAAAGTTTCTGACACCATATTTAATGACCTGCTCAACCAAAAGTTTAAACTGATAGTTGAAAATTTAAGTATAGAACTCTGACATGTCCAATAACACGAATGCTCATTGGACTTGAAACATGGATGGTGCAACCCTGTAAAGACCATGACCTAGACCCCTTTGCATGGTTCCCTATGGATGGCTCATTACATCATTAGCTGTGATTGACTAAGAGTTTAATTTTATTTCTTTGAAAAATATGTGTTCTCAAGGTAGAAAAGAATAACTAGTTGAATCAGGAACCCATTCGGACCCTTAGACAAACAAGATTTCCTATTGAGGGTTGAGGCCTGAACTGCTTGTACTCCAACTAGGCAGAGAGTGCAAATAGGCTCCTCTTTGGATTACAGGGCAAGGTTCTCTATTTAGTTGCCCATTTTTCCTACACTGGGAAACGAAATGTGGTAAAGTAGAATCGCTAGTGAATTCGTAAGAGACACTTAAATAATTGACTCTTCCTGTTAACCCTTTCAATCAAAGGAACATGGCCTGATAAGAAAATATTTTTAAATGGTTGTGAAATAATCCCAATGTAGGGACCACCTAACTCTATTAGCGTGTAGCAAAGGTCAAGGTTTGGGGTGAATGTACGATGTTACAATAGGATGTAGCATGGCGCATGACCAACGTAGGGACATGTCACTGACGGCATACTAATCAAATTTAAAAAAAAATTGAAATGTATACTAAGAAAAGTATGATACTGAATCAAAAATTCAAAATTAGAAAAAAAAATTGATATGCATAGTTCATACCAACATAATAAAAAAGTTATTAGGCTGTAAAAACAAGCTTAAATTAAAATTACATCTTCATAAATTTTCAAATTGACCAAACTAGAAAAAAGAAAAGTGAAAAGAGGGGATGAAGGTTGGTTGACCCTTAGGTTAACCCACCTGATTGGCCAGGGAACCTATCAGAGTAGCATTTAGCTTTTGGTTTTGGCAGAGTAATAATCTTTCTCTTTTTTCAATCTCTCACACACTTATGCGTTTTTCTCTCTCTCAATGGCCACACTTTTTTCTCATTCTTTTTTCTTCATTCTTCTTTTCCTCATTGTTCTTTTTCCTTTTCAACAGAAAATAGGGACCCCTTATTTATGGTAGTAATAGGATAGGGAAGACATACGATAAACGGATAAGAATTCATCTTTATATCTTACCTATAAAATTATCTTCTTTATTATCTTTTAATCTCTTATCATTTAAAATTTGATTTATCTGCTCAGTTTAAAATATCTCGGATTATCAGCGGCAAGAACTCAATTGATTTCCGAGTTAAGCTTGGGTGGCTTTATGACTGATGTACTGTTGTGTCCGCTTACATCCAATTCCATGCTAATGTTTTTATTTCTGCTCTGTTGAGCGCCCAACTATACAAGTTGGGTCTTAAATTTCGTCATCAAGCTTTTGCAAAATGAGACATCATTTTTTACATATCTATAATTAGCCCTTACTTTTTAACGAAGCCTGAACAAGGTGAAGATCAAAGTAAGTTTGTTTGTGCTTACTAATTTAAATGTTTACTTTAACTTGGAGATTAGGAAGAGATAAAACCTTGCTGCCTATCCACTCTTATCGAGATAGTTGATGAGATGCATGAACTTGATCACACTTGGATCTGAATCTTGGTGCCTGACTACTTTTATTGTGATGGAGATGATTGTTCAAATGCCTGAACTTGACCATTTTTGAATATGAAAGTCAATGCCTATCACTATCATTGAGATAGAGGTGAATAAAGTGCCTGAACTCGATCACTCTTGGATCTAAAGCTTGGCGCCCACCTACTCTTATCATGGAGCAGATGAATAATGATGTTTTGTTTTCTTATGCTAGCACAAAAATGTTGCCTGAACTTAACCGCTTATGGATCTGATGCTCGGCACCTGCCTACTCTCATTACAACAATGATGAATGATGAGTGTCCTTTCAAGCTAGTACAAAAATGTTAAGATGGCCGCTTATGCTAGGACACAGGTATTAGAAGATCGATCTCTAAACTTGATCGTGCAAAGGTCAAAAGCTCAATGTTGTCCAATTGTGCTGGGATGTAGTTGAATATCAGAAGGTTACTCCCTCAAGTAGAGGTTATAAGCTCAATATTATCCCATTGTCCCAAGTGTATTATGATCCTAAAAGGATGTATAGTAGTACTGCAAGTATACAATTGTCAATCATATTACTTAAGGGTCAAATACAAAGGGATATGGTTGAGTCATGTCACTACAACTAAAAACTAACCCATATTAATTAAATTGAAAGCAAGAAATAGCTAAAGTAAAATCATTCAACTAAAAAAAATTAGACATGATCTAAATATGATTGAATTTAACAACTACTAACATGCAAATTAGTAGAAGATTTAGAAATTAGTAAATTTGAATCCAAAATATGGGGAAGAGAGAGAAAGAGGAAAGAAATTACCAACTAATTGAGAGTATAAACTCAAAGCATAATTGAATAGATGAATGAAAACTCAAACTTGAGTTGAGGCTATGCACCTGAATCAAATGTTTGAAAGAGCGTTAAACTAAACCAATCCAATCCTAAAATCTAAACTAAAACCTAAGCTAAGGTGATGACGAAATAATTGATGAAATTTGGTGCCCAGGACCTCCTTTTATAGTGGACAGCCTTCGTTTTACTTTTCGAATTCTAGTTGGAATAGGTTTCTTGTTCTCCACTCTTGATCAACATTAGGAAAGTCAATATAATAAGGATTGCTTGAAATCCACTTGATTGCCAAATTTTATCTTGGCTACAAGTTTCTAAAATCTGTTCCAATTAGTCTTGCACCAAGTTAATGACCTTAATGTTTTATCAAACCATTATTCTTGCACAAACATACAAAACCAAATAAAACAAAAAAAAAACTCAATTACGATAAGAAAACTAAGTATTTAGAAGCATTTCTTTAGTCATTTTTAGTGATCAAACAAATACTTCGACATGCAGATTTTGCTTGTCCGCGAGTAAAATAAAAGGAAAATATACCAAAGACACCTAACCCACTTTTGTAGGAGCATGCAGATTTTGCTTGTCCTCGAGTAAAATAAAAGGAAAATATACCAAAGACAACTAACTCACTTTTGTACGAATCATGATTGTAATTAATACAATACCAAGCCCCTTAAACCCCTAGGTTCCTCATAGCAGACGAGCGTGTTCCCCTGAGGGTTTACAAAAGGTATACCAATAAAATATTGAAAAAGAAAAATAAAAGAAAAAGAAAAATAGGAAATCTTTTAAAAATTTTTAAAATATTTAAATATAGATAAGGGAAGAACTGTACACACTCGACCATCAACTCACCTTTGCAACTTAAATATCATAGTATACACAAGCTCAATGTACATATCAAGACTCTTGGTCTCCATGTATGACATGCTCACACCTACTTTTCACCTCATGTACCATCAAAAAAGTGAATCCATTCAAGTGCTCAGTGTGCAAATGTACCATCGCGTTAAGACCTAGGCTAACCAAGGTCCAACTCAATTCAACGTGACTATTTTATTAACTTATTCACATAGGAAACAAGCTATCCTAATAGCAGTAGCCATGTTAAGTAATCTCCTACCTGCTCTGCCTCATTCGTAATGATCTTAAAGTTTGCTCCTGGCAAGTGCGATTTGAAGGCCATTATATGTGTTCTCCTTTCTACTTCTTTTCATCCTTGTGTATTAGAATGCTTGCATGCTTGAGGGTTGACATTCCGCTTGTTTTTAGTAGTTCCCATTGTATGAAGATCTTGACGGTTGTTTTCTTTCGTTCCCTCTGTTCTACTTGGATCCTTTCGAAGACTATTTTGATTTCCTTGTTACAATCTGTTGTTCCTTTTAATGGTCGCTTTCACTCTTTCTGTTGCCTCCCCTTTACCGTCCCTTCGTTCTGCTCAAGGAGTAAGGCATTCTCTTGGTTGTATTCTATGTTTGTTCCTTGTTCTTGGTTATCCTTGTAATTCAGTTCTTATTGTATCCTTCTAAATATACATCTTTTTTCTTGAAACGTTAGCATCCAGTAGCGTATTCCTCAAAGGGATACTTGTAATTTCCGACTTTAGGACTCTTTGTTTTTTTATTTTTTTGGACTTTTTTGACTTTTTTCTTTCTTTTTTGGAAACAAAAGGACAATATAATAAAGTAAGTGGGAGAATCAACTAAGGAAGCTTAAGATCGCATGGCAATGGTGATACACAAATAACAACTGGACTCAAAATTATAAGGGAATGATGAGGTTAGAACTGGTAAGAGAAATAACTCACGTTGGATTGAGGTGTATCATGCATGTAATACTAATATACCAGCCGATATTAAGTCACAAAGGCTAGAAGTTAATCAAGAAAGTATTACTCCCTAAAAACACATAAAAATAGAAAATCTTTTTTTCTAAAAATTTTCTCCTTTTTTCGATTTTTCTAAAATTTTGAAGCAAAGTTTCCCCTCCCGTACACTAAAATCACACAATGTCTGCATGGTGGGAAATAGAGCACTAAGGACACAAAGACGAAAAATAAAAGATACCATATACGTTATATATAAGACATATAACAATAAAACCATATCTGATACTGAATGTTCCTAAACTATCAGTAGGTAGCTGGTGGAGAATCATACGCTCCACCTAAATCCAAGTTTCTAGTTTTATCAAAGCCCGTTAAAGCTCCCAGTAAACTATCGTAAGCCTTGGAGCACAACTCAGAAAAATGGACGTGAGAAAAGTAAAATGGTGAGCATGCACCAATACCAGTTAAGACTCATTTCAACTTATCAAATGTGTAGGCCCAACATATGTGACCATGTATCCTAGGGAAGGGCAAGACAATGACCTAGAAATATAATAATTGTCATGAATGCTCATTCTAGGGGAACTTACATGTCCTGAATCATCACCTATGTCCTTAAGTCCTGTAATATCAATATGCCCAAAGGTTTGGTCAAATAGATAAGTAATAACCAATGATCAATAGAGCCCAAAATAGGGGATTTAGGAGAATCGAAGAAGTGGTCACCAACGGCATGCAAGGTTAACACATAACCCTCACTCACTTTTTTTAATTTTTACATTTCTATGGGTAATGACAAGCAGGTGTTCTGGAGGTTTATAAGGATAACGAGAAAAAGCAGCAAGTGCTTAATGTGGTATGAACTGGGGACTTGCTATTCGCTTCCTACCACAAGTGTGATTGCAAGTTTGGAGCGATAAAAGATGTGAGCAGAATTTTCGAATAAGAAAAAGTGCACCAGTTGCTCATGGGCCTCAATTCTAATCAATTTGGGACGGTGAAATCAAATTTCCTTTTAATAAAGACATTGCCCAATCTCAACAAGATCTAAGCCATGACTCTTAGAGAGGAAAAACATCATAGCCTCGTTCATGGGATTGAAAGCAAACTTTAGTGAAGGGCGGGGACCAATGCGGTGGTTTAACCCCCATGTGGGTTGATAGATTCTTTGTTTTGTTCAAGTGATGTACCTCTAAGATCTTAAAGTGAAGATCAAAGAAGGGATCTCAAGTAGTGATAGCAATGGAAGAGAAAGTGAGAGTAAATTTGAAATTAACAATGGAACAAGATAGGCTAAGCTTACTTGTGTAAGATATCACCACCAAGTGTACTTAGAGCTCTCCTTAAGGATCAAGTGAGATAAGATATCACCACTCAATTGATCTTCAAGGACTCTTGAACACCACACTAAGGAGCTATTCTAGTGATAAGCAAGAGTAGAGAGAAATAAGGGAGTTATACTCAACCCAAATTAATTCATTCATCAAGTGAGTATTACAATAAGCAAAAGGGGCTTATAAACCGTCCCTTGTGGCTGCATATACACAGCTGCCCAGCTTGGGGAACACACCTCACACTTGCCTAGGCTAGTACATCAAGGAGCTTAAGGGTTTGACAACACATTAGGATTATGTCCTAATCAAATGAGGTGTCAGAACCCTAAACAATCTGATAAGTACCCTCTAATTCCTCATTTGGGCTCTAAGCAAGTGGGTTGTACTCTATTTTGGCCAAAAATAGGTGCTGGTTGGTAGTTTAATACCCAAAATACAAATCAACCATTAACCAGTTAAAAGGGTATTTTCTTGTCCTCTGGGTTGGATAAAAGAAATCTGCTTGGACAAGAGGTTCCATACTCTATGGGGGTTAATGATAAATATTATAACACCTTTGGAAGTCAAGAAATCCCAGGAAACGGCCCTCCCATCAGATGCATCCCACGGTATGCGCTGCTGGAGCCGAAACTGGAGCAGTCCACTTTGTTGCCTTGGTTGACTGACCAAATGAACTCCAAATGGCCTGAAACTTGTTTTATTGGATTCTGGACTCCTTGAGATTTCTTTGAACATATAAATCATCTCCCGTACCTTTCGGGAACTCAAGATATAAAGTAGCAAAGTTCAGCCTTTTCACGGACTGAACCTGAAAATGGTGCCGTGTGGAATTCCTTGACAAGGGCGACCATGGCCTTGATTTCTTGAACACTTGGGTGAGTTGGGTGATCATGGCATGGATCTTCACTTGAGGCCTCCTTGGGCACATCATCCTCCCCTTCTTGAGGAGAATTTGTCCTCAAATTCTCAAGATGATCATTATCAAAGTAAGGTTTGAGGTCCGCCACATTGAATGTACAGGAGACCTCGTATTCTCCTGCAAGATCAATTTTGTAGGCATTGTCATTGATCTTTTCAAGGACCTCAAAAGGCCCATCGGCCTGTGGAAAGAGTTTGGATTGCCTTTTGAAAGGAAATCGTTCCTTCCTAAGGTGCACCCAAACTAGGTCTCCCGGTTTGAACAAGGCTTGCTTGCGGTGCTTATTGGCTTGAATTTTGTACCTCTAATTGGCTTTCTCAATTTGATCTTGGATCTTCTTGTGGAGCTCTTGAATTTCCTTCACCCTCTTGCTAGCCTCAACATTCATCTTCTCTTGGTGTATGGTAGAAGGTCAAGAGGGCCAAGTGGATTTTGACCATACACCACCTCAAGGGTGACTCGTTGGTGGTTCTACTTAGGCGTCTATTATAAGCAAATTTGACATGTGCAACTAGAAGATCCCAAGCCTTCAAGTTCTTCTTCACTAGGACCCTTAGTAAGGTCCCCAAGGTTCGGTTCACCACTTCGGTTTGGCCATCTGTTTGAGGGTGGCAAGTAGTACTAAACTTCAACTTTGTGCCTAACTTCCGCCAAAGGGTGATCCAAAAATGACTTAGGAACTTTGAGTCCCAATCCGAGACAATAGTAAGAGGAATGCCGTGTAGCCTCACTACTTCCTTGAAGTACAAATCGGCTGTGTAAGAAGCATCATTGGCCTTGTGACAAGCTAAGAAATGGACCATCTTGGAAAACCGATCTACCACCACCAAAATTGAGTCTTTGTTGCATTAGGTGCATGCGAGACCAAGTATGAAATCCATACTCATATCTAGCCATGGTCCTTGTGGTGTAGGCAAGGGTGTGTAGAGCCCTTGAAGTAGTGCATGGCTCTTGGCCATTTGACAAGTAGAGCACCTCTTGATCAAGTCTTGAATGTCTTTAAGCATGTGTGGCCAAAAGTAGTGCTCCTTTCCCATAATGTAGGTCTTGTCTTCCCCAAAATGGCTGGTAAGAGACCCTACATGAATCTCCCTAAGTATGAGCTCTTGGGTGCCACTCTTAGGCACACATAATCAATTCCCCTTAAACAAATAACCCACTTGAAGTGAGAAGTCCCCTTTTGGGTGAGCTTGGCACGACTTATACAACTCCTTGAAATCTTTATCATCTTGGTACAAGGACTTGAGATGCTCAAATCCAAGCACACATGTCCCAAGTTGGAACAAGGGAAGGTGTCTTCTAGATAGGGCATAAGCTTCTCGGACTTATGTTTGATCACAAAATGAAATGATTGAAGGTGTTCCACCCACTTGGTATACCGGGAGTTCAACTTGTGTTGCCGTTGGATGTACTTTAGGGCCTCATGGCCGGAATGCAAGATGAATTCATTAGCTATCAAGTAGCGAGTCCAATGCTTTAGGGCATAGATAATAGCAAAGAACTCCTTATCATATGTTGAATATCTCGTCCTTGCATCACTTAGTTTTTCACTAAAGTAGGCAAGAGGCCTTCCTTCTTGGATCAAGACCGCACCTATGCCTACTCCGAAGGCATCACACTCAACTTCAAACACCTTGTTAAAACATGGGAGAGCTAGGACCGGAGCATGCGTTGGCTTCTCTTTGAGTTCATCAAATGACTTTTGTGGTTGTGGTGTCTAAATGAACTTGTTCCCCTTCAATACCTCGGTCATGGGGATGGCAATGGAACTAAAGTGGCGTATGAACCTCCTATAAAAGGAAGCCAAGCCATGAAAGCTTCTAACATCGTGCATGGAGGTGGAAACGGGCCATGTCTTGATTGCTTCCACCTTGGTTTGATCAACACTAATACCTTGGCCCGAAACTATGTATCCCAAGAACACCACCTCAAGAGTAAAGAAAGAGCACCTCTTGAGATTCCCATAGAGTTGCTCTTGTTCAAGGATCATCATAACTTACTTGAGGTGATCGAAATGCTCCTCTTCAGTCTTACTAAACACTAATATGTCATCAAAATATACCACCAGAAACTTCCCAAGAAATGATTTGAACACTTGGTTCATTAGCCTCGTGAATGTGCTTGGGCCGTTGGAGAGACCAAATGGCATGACTAGCCATTCATAAAGCCCCATCTTGGTCTTGAAAGCGGGGTCTTCCACTCATCCCCTTCTCGAATCCGAATTTGGTAGTACCCACTCCTTAGGTCTATCTTGGAAAAGACCCTAGACCCATGGAGCTCATCAAGTATGTCTTCGAGCCTTGGTATGGGGTGCCAGTACTTGATGGTAATTTTGTTGATGGCCCGGCTATCCACACACATCCTCATAGAGCCATCCTTCTTGGCACAAGAAGGGCGGGTAGGGCACAAGAAGGGCGTGTACAGCATAAGGGCTCAAACTTTGACATGCCAAACCCTTTGAAATTAGCTCCTCCACTTGTCTTTGAATTTTCAAAGTATCCTTGGGGGTCATTCTATAGGCCGATTTATTGGGTAGAGTGGCTCCGGGAACAAGGTCTATGTGGTGTTGTATGGATGTTTGATGAGGTAGACTAGGTGGGATATCTTCGAGAAAGACATGGGAAAATTCTTTGAGGAATTGAGTAGCCAAGGGGTGAAGAGGGGTCCTGGCTTCATCTTGTGGGGGTGTGAGGAGGATCATCTCTTTGAGGTACTTGAATTCATGATGGGAAGACAAGTGTAGGTTCAAGGAGGGAGAGTAGCATTTCTCCTCCCTTAGGATCCTCTTTGGGCTTGGGCTTGGTGATTTGATGTGGGGCTAAAGGGGCAAGGGTGATTTTCCGGCCATCTTTGAGTAGGGTGTAGGTATTTTGGTAACCATCATGCATGACCTTACAATCAAAGAGCCAGGGTCTCCCAAACAAAATGTGACAAGCATCTATGGGAAGGATGTCACACCATATCTCATCCCGGTAGTTCTTACCAATAGATAAAGCAATCAAACAACGAGTAGAGACTTAGAGTCCTTTACCTTGATTGAGCTATTAAATTGAGTATGGGTGAGGGTGAGGTTCGGTCTTGAGTTAGAGCTTCTCTACCAAAGTAGTTGAGCCACGTTGGCACAATTACCCTCGTCTACAATAAGTGAGCACACACGGCCACTGATGGCGCACCAAGTGTGGAAGATGGTCTCACATTGTAATTCCTAATTTGGAACCATGTGACCACTCAAGGCTCTCCTAAGTACAAGCAATTCTCCTTCATCCGCCTCTTCAATACACTCTTCCTCCATCTCCATTAAGTGAACCTCCTTGTCACTTCCTTCCTCCTCTAACTCGGCTCCCTCAAGTGCTTGGTATTCAACCAAGGTGATGACTTTCCTATTTGGACAATCCGAAGCTATATGGCTAAATCTTTGGCATTTATAACACCTTATTTTCTCAAATGGGTTGAGGGGTGGCTTAGATATGTCTGGCTTGGGTAAAGGTGAGGACATGGGGGTGTTTGTGGGCTTAGGAGTGTGGGAAAAATTCCCGTTGTTGAATAGGTAGGCTCTTTGAGGAGGTTTAGGGGGTTCTTTCTTGAATTTGGCTTTATTTTATAGTTCAACTTTGTGTGCTAAGGAGCAAACCTCATCAAGAGTGGTATAATGTTACAACTCTACAACATTTCAAATGGGCTCATTCAACCCTTGATGGAGACCCATCTCCTATCATAACCCAAGGCCATCAAGGAAGCCCAAAA
>NCQV01073446.1:6095-18186 GCA_002740545.1 Lophocereus schottii
AAATACCCCCACACCTAAGTTTTGCTCGTCCTCGAGTAAAACAAAACTAAAAATGCTAAAAAAAGAAAAATAAAACTCTAACCTGCTTTCGTAGAAGTCACGATTGTATTTAGCATGTCCAACAAGCCCTTTAAACCCCTAAGTCACTCTTGGTGGATGAGTCAGGTCTCGTGAGAGTTTGTAGGAGATATACCCACAATATCTTTAAAGATAACAAAAACAGAAACTTGAAAATCTTTTTTTGGTTTTTTTTTTCATTCAAAAATTAATATGTGCAAAACTAGGTAGAGATATATACACATTCTAATCAACTAAATCACCCCATGTTAGCAAAGATATTAGCTTGCATATAAACAAAATATACTCATCAAGGCTCTCTACCCCATGATGATATCAAAGCATTAATTTTTCACCCCACTATACATCAAGATTTTGAATCCATCTCAGTGTTCATATGCAAGTGCATCATCATCCTAGGGCTTAGATTTACCATAATCAAAGTCAATTCCACTTGACTAACACATATTACATGATTGATTTAATAACATAGAAAGCAAGCTTTCCCAGTAGCAGTATTGTCTCAACGGGTAACACCCAGTAGCACATATCTCAAAGGGTAACGCCCAGTAACGCATGACTCAAAGGGATACTTATCATTCCAAATTTTATTTTATTTCCTTTTTTTGTTCTTTTTTTAATTTTTATTTTCAGTTTTTTCTCTTTTTTTTCTGAATATAAACAAAAAACCAAAGTAATCATCTCAAAGGCCAGTGGCAGAGCCGATCATGGAAGACTAAGACCTTAGGATAACTACGATGGTATAAATAAGACCTGAATTATACGTCAATAATGAACAATTGGGGTTAGAATTAGGGTTTAGAATGACACACTGAGAACAAAGACCTATCATGCACATCACGCTTACATACACTCTAATAATCAATGCATGGGGGATTTAAGCTAATCAAAATAGCACAAAGCCTCCGCAAAAAAACAAAACAAAAATCTTTTTCGATTTTTTAAAAATTTTCAATTTTTTTCCAATTTTCTTTCAAAATTTTTTGAAACTTTTTTTCAAACTTTCTTAAAGTTTCCCCCACCCCCACACCTAAATCTCATAATATCCTCATTGGGAGTGGAAGGAAATAAAATAAAACCTAAAAAGAAAATAAATAAAAACAAGATACAAAACACAAAAGGGACATGACTCAAAAACAACTATACAACATGAAAAAACGAAAAATAGCCAACTATACAAAAATGAAAGAAAAAGAAGGAGAGAAAGAGAGAAGAAGAAAAGAAATTCTTGGCAAACCAGTTCGGGTACTAAGTACACCTGAGCTATCTCAACACCATCACTGATCATAAATTAGCTTGCGGAGTATCAGACACTCCACATCTTCTTTACTTGGAAACTCCAGAAATTGCTTCAATCTTTGGCCATTCACCTTAAAGGTGGCACCACTCTCAGGATCCTGAATTTCGACTGCACCATAGGAAAAAAGACATGAGACAACATAAGGACCAGTCCATAACTTAGCTTCCCTGGAAATGGAGCTTGGAGTCTTACAAGAGTACTTTCATTCCTGGGGTAAACTCTTTCCTAAGGATATGCTTATCATGAATCAACTTCACCATCTCTTTATAAGAAAGAGCGCCCTCATAAGCCTCGGCTCTAATCTCATTAAGCTCATTCAACCGCAGTTGTCTCTCCTCACTAGCCTTAGTCCAGTCATAATTAAGTTGCTTAATGGACCCCTAAGCTCTATGCTCTATCTCAACAGGAAGATGACAAGGCTTACCATAAATAACCCTATAAGGTGACATACCTAAGGGAGTTCTAAAGCCGTCCTATACGACCAAAGAGCATCTACGAGCTTGTCAGCCTAATCCTTCTTGTTATATTCCTACTCACCATCTTCTCAAGGATTTACTTAATCTGTCGATTGGACATCTCAACCTTGCCACTGGTTTGGGGATGATAGTGGGTAGCAAGCCTATGGAAAATCGAATACCTTACTTAAGGCATCAAAAGATCTATTATTAAAATAGGTGCCCTGATCACCAATAATAGCACGGGTCATGCCAAATTGAGCAAATATGTTTTCCCTGAGGAACTTAACAACAACCTTGGCATTATTAGTCCTAGAAGGAATGGTCTCAACCCATTTAGAAACATAGTCCACAGCTAGCAAAATATACTCATTCCCAAAGGAAGATGGAAATCGTCCCATAAAATCAATACCTCACACTTCAAAAACCTCCACCACAATGATGGGGTTCAGTGGCATCATGTCTCTCTTGCTTATTCTATCTAACTGCTGGCACCTAGGAAACTCTTACAATACTCAAAAGCATACCCAAACAGAGTAGGCCAGTAGAAGCCACATTGAAGAACTTTGGCTGCAGTCTTCCCACCACTAAAATGCTCCCCACATACTTGGTCATGACAAAAATAAAGAACACTTCTCACCTTATGGTTGGGAATATACCTCCTAAACACTTGGTCAGAGCAGTACTTAAACAAATGCGAATCATCCCAAATAAAGAACTTCAAAAGGTGGCAGAATCTATCTCTGTCATTCTTAGTCCAATCCTTATGAATCCTACCAGCAACTAAGTAATTAACAATGTCAGCATACCAAGGATTAGGGTGGACAGTATACAATTGCTCATTGAGGAAGCATTCAGAAACACAGCACTCACTCTCTCTATCACAGAGAATCCTAGACAAATGATCAGCTATAAAGTTCTCAGAACCTTTCTTATCCCTGATCTCACAATCAAATTCTTGCAAAAGCAATATCCATCTAACAAGTCTAGGCTCAGCATCCCTCTGAGAAAGAAGGTGCTTAAGAGTAGAGTGGTCAGTATAAACAAGCACATGAGACCTAATCAGATAAGGTCTAAACTTCTCAAACCCAAAAATCACAGCAAAAAATTCATTCTCAGTCACAGTATAGTTCAGCTGGGCATCATTTAAAGTGTGACTAGCATAGTAAATCACATGAGGCTTCTTATCAATACGCTGTCTTAAAACAACCCCAATATCATAATCAGAAGCGTTACACATCAATTCATATGGTTCTCCCCAGATGGGAGGATGAAGAACAGGAGCAGAGGTTAAGGCTTCCTTAAACTTACAAAATGCCTCAAGACACTCATAAGAAAAAAGAAAAGGCATACCCTTAGCTAGCAAGTAAGACAAGGGCTTCGCAATCTTACTAAAATCCTTAATGAAGCAGCGATAGAAGTCAGCATGTCCAAGGACAGACCTCACCTCTTTCACACAGGTAGGAGGGGGAAGATCAACAATTAGATTAGTCTTAGCCTTGTCTACCTCAATTCCATCTTTAGAAATAATATGGCCTAAGACTATCCCCTTTCTAACCATGAAATGGCATTTCTTCCAATTCAAAGTCAGGTTTTTCTCCCTACACCTTTCCAAAACTCTTCTCAGATTAGACAAACAATCATCAAAGGAAGACCCAAACATAAAACAGTCGTCCATGAAAATTTCTTTGCACTGCTCAACTAGATCTACGAAAATGAAAACCATACACCTCTAAAAGGTTGTAGGGGCATTGCACAATCCAAACAGCATACGTCTAAAGGCATAGGTCCCAAATGGATAAGTGAAAGTATTCTTCTCCTGATCCTCAAGAGCAATAGAGATCTGAGTATAGTCGAAGTATTCATCTACAAAGCAATAGAAGGAATGTCCAGCCAACCTCTCTAATATCTGGTCCAAAAAAAGGAGGGGAATGTGGTCTTTCCTAGTGCCAACATTCAATTTCCTACAGTCTATACAAACACACCACCCAAATTGAACTCTAGTAGGGACTAACTCATTCGTGTCACTCCTAATTAAGGTAATCCCGATCTTCTTAGGAACAAATTGAATGTGGCTAACCCACTCACTATCAAAAATGGGGTAGATAATCCCATGTTCTAACCACTTCAATACTTCCTTCCTAACTACTTCTTGGAGAGTCAGGTTCAAAAGCCTTTGACGGTCCCCTTAGGGCTTAACATTGTCCTCTAAATGAGTTTTATGTTGCATAATGGAATGACTAATAACCTTGATATCCCCTAAAGTCTAACCTAAAGCCTCCTTGTTCTCTCCAAGTAAGGCAATCAACTTGTCCTCTTGGTCCCGATCTACATCAGAAACAATGATAACAGGTAAAGATTTATCGAGTCCTAGAAATGCACACTTGAGAGAATCACAAAGAGGTTTTAATTCAATAGCAGAAGGGGAAATCGATTCAGCAACAGATTCAGAAGTAGCAGTGAGCAAACAGTCATCAGTAGAGCACGAGTCATCAAACTCAAACACATTATATTCAGGCTCATCATTCATAATAAATGACTCATAGTCAACAGTAAACACATCATCAAAAGAATCATCAAGTATAGAATCCTCCACCCAGTTAATAGTAGAGAACTCCATATCGTCAAAACCAGAGGCTGTCTTTGCATGTTAGAGATGTTCAGTTCTAAAGTCATGTTGCCAAAAGACAGTCTCATCATGTCATTTCTGCAATTAATGAGGGCATTGGCAGAGGTCAAGAAAGGACACCCGAGAATCATAGGCCCTTGACTAGCTAAGTTGGATACCGTCTCAGTCTCAATCACAATGAAGTCCACAAGGTAAATGAATTCACCCACTCTAATCAGCACATCCTCAACCATACACCTAGGCAACCTAGTCGATTTACCAGCCAATTGAATAACCATCTTGGTGGGTTTCAACTCACCTAACCCAAGCCTCTCATACACACTGAAGGGAACCAAGTTAACACTGGGCCCTAAATCAGGCAAAGCTCTGTGAATAAGCAGGTCCCCTATGACTATAGAGATAGTAGGGCAACCGGGGTCCTTATACTTCACTGGAATCTAATAAGATAGAATAGAACTAGCACTATAGGCTAAGAAAGCCTTCCTAGAGACATTAGTAGCTCTCTTGGTCTTACATAGATCTTTTAAGAACCTAGCATATGGAGGCATCTGTTGAATAACACCAAGCAAACGAATGTTGATTTTGACTTGAGAGAAGGTCTCTCTCATCTTCTCAACATAAGCTTGATCTTTCTTCTTAAGCCTATGGGGAAAAGGAGGTAAAGGCATATGGACTTTCTTAGAAGAAGAAGAAGAAGAAGAAGAACCCTTAGAAGAAGAAGGGTCAACTAAATCAGAGAAATCTTTCTCTTTAAGCTCCTCTTTCTTAAACGGTGACTTAGGAGGACTAGGAATATCAGAATCATTGGAGACACCATCAGTAGCATCATCTGGCTCACTGGATGAACTAGTCTCTGGAGGTGAAGAAGAAGAAGAAGTAGAATTTTGGAAAAACTGGTGAGGATACCTGTAGGGCTCATTAGGATTTCTCACTTGGTTATCAATCTCTCTACTAGAACGAGGAGATACTGCATTCACTTTCCTTACGGGCTCACTAGGGTTACTAGAAGAAGAAGAAGAAGCGTGACCCTTAGGGTTCACCTCAGGCTGACTGAAAAAAAGTACCTGGCTCCCTAAAAGACGATATTAACTGAAAAAATTATCAGTCATCATTCTCGTCATTCTTTCCATGTTAGCATTAATCATTCTCTTCAAATTAGTATTAATTCTCCTCTCCATGTTATTAATATTGGTGTAACTACGAGGAAGTTGAACTTGAGCTCTAGGAGGCGGAGGTCTAGGTGTATTAGGCACACCAAGAAAAGCCGGCCTCTGAAAGGAACTAGAAGGGTGAGATATGGGCTGGGAGTTGTTTCTAGAAAACACTCCGAGCTGGGAGTTTGGAACCGCAACACTTGGTCCATTACTCCAAGAAACGTTAGGGTGATTTCTCCACCCTGGGTTGTAATAAGGGGAGAAAGGGTCGTACTTAGGTCTCTAGGAGGCCATACTCGCTTGCTCTACCCAATTGTTAACTGGCGAGCAAAATAGGAATAAGCACTCAAAGAATGATCTAGGGCTTGACAATGATAACAAGACACTGAAGTAGTCTGGGATAGCTGGGTCACTTGGGGAGACAATCCCTTCAACATATTTTCTAGAGCAGCAATCTTAAACTCTAAGTGACTTACATTAGAGACAGAATACAACCCGCCCTTGGCAATCCTAGAGCTTAAACTGTCATCACGATCGGTTTTTCACTGCATAGTTTTCTCAGCTAAGTCCTCTAAAAGTTTCTAAGCAGTTGTGGCACTCTTAGAAAGAAAGCCACTCTGACACATAGACTCTACCATGGTTCGAGTCTGTTGGTTAAGTCCTTCATATACAATTTGGCACAAACATGCTTGGTCTAAACCATGGTGGGGACACTAGGCCAACAAATTCTTGAATCTATCAAAATATTTCCAAAATAATTCCCCATGTAGTTGCACAAATTGATTGATTTCATTCCTTAGCTTAACAGTCTTAGCATTAGAAAAATATTTTCTTAAGAACAATCTCTCAAAATCATTCCAAGAAATTACAGAATTAGCAGCCAAGCCATACATTCAACTTTCAGTAGAATTTTTCAAAGCAAAAGGAATCAATTTCGTTCGCACAACATCAATGGGAATATTAGGGAAATGCATCTTAGAATAAACTTCTTTAAATTTCTTCAAAAATAAATAAGCATCCACTAAACTAGTGAATTTAGGAAGCATCCGAGTATAGTGAGGTTGTAATTCGAAGGTCACATTGGGTCCAAGGTCAGGTATAATGAAGCAAGATGGCAAAGCAGTCCTAGGAGAATAGAAAATCTTGCTCAAAGTTCTTTCCTGTGCCATTTCTTCCTGTTCAAGCTTTAGTTCTGGTTTGGGTTCTAAGTCAAGGTCCGGTTCACTTCTAACAAGTCGATGATTTTCAGGATTTCTAACCTAACCAGTCATATAAATCCCACACCCTCACCAAAGAATCCATTTTTGGTCTGTTCTTTTTCTAATAATTTTTTTTGGATTTTGGATTTTTCTTTTTTTTTCCCTCTTTTAAGCCACAAAACAGAAAAACAAAGGTGAATCAAAACTAAAAACACTTTACAAACAGAAAATAGGAAAAACTAAAACAAAAGCATAAACACTAATAAACTAAAAGAAAATAAGAAATAGAACTACGCCTAAACAACCTAATTCTAAAAATAAAATTAAAACGAAAAATAAAACTCCTAAAATCCAAACTAAATATACAGTCAATTCCACGCAATCACGGAGGACATAGACATATTTTTTTCTCGAATTTTTTCTGTCCCTGAACAGTGCAGAAAAATGTAAATAGATTATTAAGTTCAAAATTCACAGAACAATTCAGACAGTCCTAAAACTTCCAGAAAAATTTACACAAACTCTAAAAATTGTACTAAACCTAGAAAAAATATGAGCATAGCCAAAATCACACCAGAGTTGTTCTACAACATTTAAACAGATGCTAAAATTAATCAAAAATCTGCACTTGTTGTTTTTCTCCGGATTAGTTCTACTTCGTTTCTTTTGCCGCACATAAACCAAATTCGTTAGTACTATTTTTTTCAGCAACCAATAAACTCCAAAAATAAAACTAATCTCGACCACAATCAAAAATCGAAATACTACTAAATTCAAAATTAAAACTAAACTAAATTACAAAAATGAAATATCGACTCAACTAAAACTAAAAATCCCAACTCTAGAATTAAAACAAAAACGACTCGAATGACTCTAATAGCTAATCTATGACTTAAGGCAATCAAATTTCACAACGCTATCCCCAGCAACGGTGCCAAAAACTAGTTATGATTTCCCGCAAGTGTACGGTTAATTGTTGTAGGAATTACAAATGTCGTTCTTAAGGATGGGTGCACGAGACCAGTCCACTTTAGAAGGTTAAATCTTGTATGCCAAACTAAACCAAAGTTAATAACTTGTTGCAAATTTAACGAACTAACTTTACAAATAATTAGAAATAGTGATTAAGGAAAATTCTCAAACATAGACAACTACTTGATTATGAGGCACCAATAAGTCATAACACTATCGAACCAACACTCTATGCAAATCCAAACTATGCTAGAATTGCTAACCAGCCACGAGGAAAAGAAAAAGAAAGAAGAATAGAGGAAGCAAACTTGAGGAAAATAGAGCAATCTGATTTCACAACAGGATCAAAAGTTGAACCTCTTGCCTATAATTCAATACCAAAAATGCACACACTTATGCTCAACTAATAGTCTTGAATCCAAATTATGCCCACTTGTGAATTTAAAATCTAGATCTGGGCACAAAGTGAATATGAAAACTTGCAAAAAACTGAATCCTACTCTCTCTCTGCTTGCTACTCTCTACCGCTACGCTAACCCCCTGTGCTTCGACCTCCCTCGAATACCTTTGAAAGCCCCCCTCCAAACGCAGCCCTTGATTTCCTCCATTAATAACATGAAACTCAAATTATTCTTCAACCCATAACCACTAATTGATGATTAATGTCAAGTAACAAATGGGGGAATTGATGGGAGAATTAAAGATGATGATTGAAGAAGGAGAGAGAGGATTACGGTTGTGAGAAGATGAATCAGCAGCTAGAAAATCAGTTTCTGGGTCTCGGTTGGAAAACGAAGAGGCAGAAGCACAAGCAACTGGGGAAGAAGACATCACGTGCTGATCGCAATGGCCAAATTAAGTGAGAGAAGGGGGAGGGACCTGGGTTGGATTGTGTAGCTCTGGACCAGGCCCAACGAGAGAAGAAAATGAGGGAGAAAGGATGGGGCACCTGGGCTTCAGTCAGAGTGGACCACAGAGGAAGATCTAGATTGGCCCACTCGAGAGAGAGGAAAGGAATGAAGGGAGAGGCTTCAAGTTGGGCCTCACGTGAAATGGTTTGCAGTGTTCTAGACCTGATCTTCTTTTCTTGTTTCTTGTCCTGATCCAATGCTTCTCTTTAGCACTATTTATTATTTTTCTCCAGTTTTTCCAATTCCTACAAAATGAACAAAAATACTATTAAAAATCTAATTAATCAATTTATTATGAGCAACTATTAGATAATAAAAGGGTATAAAATATCATAATTTTAGGTTAAACAGATTCACAGGTCTATACTAACCTAAGTATGATTGTGGCATGGTTTTCCTAAAATGGGCTAGTTTTAGCACATGGGTGGATCTAAGTGATCCTAGGTCTAGGGAATATAAACTTATGCATGGATAAGATATCTAGGTCTTACTTAGACTTGTGCATTATGAATATGATGCACGATTGAATGCAATTTGGAATGAAGTAGCCCTCTACAGGTCTAATGGGTCGTATATATAGTACACCTTGGACCCAGATGGACTCATGGACAATGCGCGATGAGGCCTAATGATGCATGACTTTTAGGCCTCAAGCATCCTATGACCAATGTGCTAACACCCTAAATGAACTGTGCTAATTCATGGACCTAACTCTAACACTGAGAGCCTAGAATACCGTCATATGCCATAAAAGTAGATTCTAAAGGGACAAAAACCTAACCTGACTAGATCCCTATGGGTTTCTAACTAGGCCCAAATGTACTCTTTGTTTTGACTCTCTACTGCACTTTAAGCATGTAAACTGGTGGGCTCTACCAGTTGTACCCTAAGGGGTCCCAGCCGAGTTGTGAGCTTGAAACAAACTCTATTTTGCCTCAAATGCAGACTACCAAGTCTTCCCTCTCTTTTTTTTTTTTGGCGATCCTGACCAGGATTTTTTTTTTTTAACAAAACCTGATACCTCTATACTAGATTTACAACCCTTTTAGATTCTAGGTCAAAAGTCCTACTAGAACTTAATTGTACTAAAAACCATTTTTGCCCCTAATCCAGTTCCTAGTATTCCTTATTGGGCAAAATATGTACTCTAAACTAGAATTAGAACCTTTTAGGATCTACTTCAAGAGTTATATTTTACGTCAATTGGCTCAAAAACCATTTTGGCTCCTAATCTAATTCTAAAATTTAGTGTTTTCCTACTGGGCTCTTCTAAAACTCACAGTATCAATGCATAGCCCTTTGGGCTAAAGAAGTTAAATCATACAAGGTCACTTTGCATTCTAAATCATACGTGTGAGTTCCAATCTAAATAGGAGTTCTATGTACATAGGTTTTAGGTCAGGCTTCAAACATTTTTCCCGTGATCTAACACTTCGTATGCCACTCATGAGGTGTATGGTATGACTAGGACGTTTGACTGCTTCCTTGAGTTGTAAAGACCAAGAAAGCATGTTGTCAGTGGATGAAGCAACTACCTGCTCAGTTGGAAGCCTAAATGGACTCACTGAGTGACCAACCACTTTCTCGATGGGTAGAATTAGAGTTTCAGCTAGAGATGCTATTGATCTCGATGGGCAGTGTCTTCTAATAAAACTATGCATAATGCAAGTATAATCAAGATAATTTCTCGTATTGAGTTGCAAAGCTTGCCCTCTCAAAAAAAATCCCTAGTGGAGTTGCCACCTTAAGGATCCACTCCTTGGGGGTGCAATCCCCAACAAATGGTCGGGTTTGTGTGTCAGATACTTTATATTTTTCTAAAAATTTGATTTATTACATTTTTTATTTTCACAGGAAACAACACTGCATAACTAGGATTTCAGAATCGCAGGAAGCTAGACCTTGGGTTTGGCTAACTAACCCGGTTGGATTTCCTAGGCAGGGTCAAGTTCAATGCTTCTCAATTGGGCCCTGGCAGTTCCTCAGTCTGACCCAGAATCTGGGTGCAGGTCTAATCCAGGAAGGCGAGCGAGTTCTTGGGTCAAATTAGAGCCCTAATTCTGCTCGAGGCAGATTCTACAGCCAAGGTCCAAATCTATTTTCCCATGTTTAGCAATGCAAGAACAGATGCCGAATAAAATAATAAACAAAAAGAAGCATTAATATTTTTACTAACAGAGTCGATAGTGAGTTTTAGGGAAACCTGCAAACCATAGCAGCTTTGAAGCAGATCATACCAATAGGGAGACCATAATGGCAAATTGAAGCTGCTTCAAAAGGGTTTTTCAAAGGTCCTCTAGCATTCGCTAGTGTGGGGACCATCCTAACTCCTTGGTCTAGAGCCGAGGTTCCAAATTAGGGGAAGATGGTACGATGATGCGATGAGATGCGTCTCATCACCACCCATCATCACTGATGACCACTACAAAACACATTTCCATTAGCTATGCTTATTTTAATGTTATTATGGCATATAAACCTGTCACAACAATGAGGAGCGATGCTTGGCCATACATGCCACAATTTCGTGTAAAACAATAATTTTTGTGATGAGTGGGCCTTATCACGAATATTTTTGACAACTGTGGGCGTCGCAATACCAAATGATGATAAGACATGCCACCATGCACTGTGACAGCACCACAATGACGTCATTTCTGTCACAAAATCTACTCTCTAGATTGATGTTAGTTAACACATATAGCCATTGAATTTTTTAAAATTTAAATTTTTGGGGAAAAAAATTGTCATAATATCATTATATATATATATGTGTGTGTGTGTGTGTGTGTATATATATATACACATATACATATATATATATACATACATATATATATATATACATAGATATGTATATATATATATACATATATATATATATAAATAAATATATGTATATATGTATATTACAAAGATTCAGAAAAGCACTACAAGGTAATTACATTCACATTTTAAAAGTCAAGCATTGCGCATTGTAAAAGTAAAACATGCATATAGAAATATGAATCAACTATCAAATGTACCCAAAATCTAGAACTACCCAACCTCATTGATAATTTAACATGAAAGTTTAAGCACATTAAAATTTACATATGAATTTGAAATTAGGTAAAAAATTATCCAAAATAAAATTGGCATGCACAAAGTACAGTATCTTAAATCCTAACTTTCTAGTATTCTTTCTCTGTCAACCATGTAAGGCACTAGCATCTTCTGATGACATAAGTTGATGCTCGCCAATTTCTGATGGAGGGCCACCTAGCCAAGACCATGATCAAGATGTGATAAGTCCAAGTCGGCCAAGAACAAGGTCCCAAACCAAGAAGATAGCTCTCTTTTGGCAAGAGGCTGAAACTAGCACAACCGGCCTGCACAAGCCCGGTTTTGTGC
>NCQV01073448.1:9394-23752 GCA_002740545.1 Lophocereus schottii
AAACCCCAGTGCTCTAGATGTGTGATCTGTTGAGCCATATCTTTTATTTTCTTCCTTATTATAAGACTTTACTGTTTGGTACACTTCGCGCGAGTGGCCTGTAGAGTTTTGAACTCTGGTATCTAGCCCATTGAGCTTATTTCAGTGTTCTTTTATACTTTTACTCAATACAGGGATTTAGTGTATGACTTTAAGTATGGAAAATGGTCAGTTTTCAAGTGAAAATTTGTCCTTTTTGCCCTAGAATTTAAGTAGGAATTAATAAATCATTAATACTCCTAACCCTAGGGTTTGGGGGTGTTACAGATGGTATCCAAGCAAGGTCTTATGACCATAGGCTGCGACCTGAGTCTTGCATTTCATATAGTTATCTAGGAATGCATTCATGATGATGTGATATATACTTGCTTTTGTGTGCAAATGTGGTTTCTGTGTGGACGAGCTAGCTGCAGCTTGAGTGAGCTCATTGATTGAATGAATGAAAACCACTTGCTAATGTATAGGCCCAATGACTTGTGTTCTCATGACTGAGTTAAGTGTTGGCTCAATAATCGTTGTTTCATATATGCACTTTGGTGATTTAATCAAAAGTTCAAAATATGCTTGGTTTGAATTCAAATGATTGGAAAAGTCCTAATTCTAAGCATATTTTTGTCCCTAAAGTACAATTTGCTTCTCGAGCCCCATAATGGAGTGAGTACACGCACTCAATGGCTGATAAAGAAAGAGCTAGAAGCAGTCAAACTATTCTCCTTTCGAAACCTAGAGACTTTGAAAGTTAAGATCCTTCCTAAATAATAAGTTAAAGTTTTTCTTTCGTATTAAAAGACCTTTCTAATTATATAGTTAAGCATTACTATTGCACCGAAAGACTTGCATTTGATTTAAAATGATGTTCAGGCCTCGTTTTATAAACATAAGTTTCTATGTGTAACTGGATGTTCGAAGACCTACATGCCAATATGTACAGATTGCTTGATGTGTTAATAATAAGGTGTTAGTAACTGATTAAACATTGCTTTTCCTGACTAAAAGTTCTTTTAGACGATACCCCTTTTTCATAAAATCTCAAATTTCTAAAGGAATTAAGTGAGAGGTTCGTATGTGCACATGTCGATATAGGAAATTGTGATAGAGTCTTGTTGATTATTGCCAAAGTATTATTCCGAGCCATCCGCATAAGTGTCATCGATACTTAGATGAGGCCTTAATCTTAATTGTTATTTACATAGGGAGTCTTCCTTGGTTTCCAGCATGTAACCACTGTTACTCACGAGTTAGCTAGGCGTTATGCTCATAGGGATATAAAACACTATTCTTATCATAAGATCGATAGTGTCCTGGCTATATCAACCCCAACACACCTAAAATAGAGATAAAAGGAAGAACCTGACAGACTTTGAAATTATTATACCACATGCATCACCTCGTTACCTCCTACTAGGGCAACGATCTTGTTGTTTCAATATCTTTATAAGTTTTAATGCCAAGTGCAGGCAGGAATGCCCTATAATAGGAAGTAGAACCTTCCCTTTCGTATTAAGATTTCCTCAGACTTCTACAATCACCATATGAGACAAATGGATTCAAGAGCCTCAATGTAAATCTATATGACCATCAACGCCATTGTTAGCTCCTCGGTGGCTAGATCCTAATAATTTGGATAAACCTCGAGGCTTACCCTTGATCCTAGGTTTTAAAAGACGGTTGCACTCATGTATACTCGTCTAGATATCCTTTTGTGGGACACTACCGCTAGTCTATGTGTTTTGAAGCTTAAGAATAACATTATAAATAATGTAAAGGTAAAGGAAGTCCATATAGTTACTTAGGTTTGTTATGTACGGTCATGCAGGTGTTTTGTGAATAAATTGTCTAATAAATGCACATCTTGGTGTTTGCTTGACTTGAGTTTGGTTTGACATGTGATTGAATTAGCCAAATGGTTTAACTTATGTAATTCGTGGCATGGTATGAACCCTGAGTCATTATTTGCATTCTATGAATTCCTTGATCTCCTGTTATGGCTAAATAACTGCATACACATGTACTTAAAGAATGATGTAATAGTCATAGGAACTTGCATTTGCATCTTCTTAACTTTATATCCTATGTTTGGTCGGACGACGTACTTGTATACCATGCTTATAGTTGAATTCTTGACTCTAAACTCGTTAGAAAAGTTATGTTAGATAGCTCATATAAGTCCAAGGACATGATGTGATTAAGTTACCTTGTACTATACCCTATATGATGAATTTCATGTATTGCATGGTGATTTCCATGGAAAAACCTTAGAAATTGTACCTTCATTTGGTGTTATGTTTCTTAATATTGTTGTCCTATTATATTAAGGTCATCCTGCATAGACGTTTTCATTATCGACTTTTTGATTGTAGTGTTGTTATGCTATCATCCTTTGATATTAGAAATCGCAATTATATACTGAAGTGCTTATTATGAACCTCGTAAGGGAAGTCAGAAGGTGTTGGGTACTCATAATCATATCGAAATATATGCTAACAATTGAGTTACAAGATATGTGTGCCAATGTGATTAATAGAAATGCGTGAGCCTAGCATCATACTTGCATATTTCCATGATCCAGAAATAATCCATTCTAAATGATACTCGAAGGTAGAGCACTGTGTTAGCTAGGACATAAGTGTGATACTCGGTGCGTGAACTTGGCATTAAATCTTGCATCACCAACTTTGCCAAGTGTAACTATTGACTTATTAACGTAGGAGATCTAAGCAAATACATATTGGACTTCCTTCTTAATGAAAACTACAAGTTTTCTAGAGACGATGCCCAGGTGAACCCACCCGACCTTGGTCGTTGAACTTCCATGTAATGATAGTTAACTTATATAAAGGCATTGTTAAGCATGCGGACCGTGTACAAAATCCATCATAACCAAGAAACCATGTATCTACCTCCCTTAGATGACCTATTTTTAGACCTATGCTGGGGTTTTACCATCCATCGGCTTACATTCTTGCCATAGCATTTTTCATTCAAATTGTTCCTATCGACATGTAATGCTGGTTCATGTTACTTGTGATTCTTAATCCTTGGTGTGCTCTGTTGTTAACCTTACATGATGTCAATGTGATCTCGAGTGCTACTTCAAGTTCCATCATTGTCAATGTGACGTAATATGATATCTCTGCTACTTTAGTGTGATGTGGTAGCTTTCTAGTTAATTGATTTGACCTTAAAATAAGTTAGTATCTTCATGCTTTCGAATGAACCTGACTAAGCTAATCCCCTTCATATGACTTTGAGATGTCTCATCTAAGTGGCCATGAATAAAAGGCCTAAAAGGTAACTGGTATTGATGTATAAACATAGGAATGTCGGTTGCATATGTTTTCCTCTTGTAAGGTACTTGCTATATGCATGTTAGATGGTTTCACGTAGCTTATGATTCCTAGGCTTGAGAATGCTAAGTTATCGATTCTATGTGATGTCATTGTACTAAAGTGATGCTACGTGATGCTATATGATGTCTGTATTACTTTAGTGTTTTATAGGAGTCTCCATGTTAACCGTTTTGATCCTAAGTTACTTGAATTCATGTTTTAGAATGAAACTACCTGTACATGACCTTGAGATGTCATGTTGCAATCGTCATACCTTTAGATGCCAATTCATAACGATGCATATACGTAGAGTTGTTAATTACTATGCAAATTGAGTCTAGATAATTGAAAGTCTATGTTCCATTTTAAGACGAGATTAATATGGTTTTCCACGCCAACTCATTTGCCCCTCTTGTATGCGATTGCCCTCAGCGCTTAAATAGAGTGAGTAGCCGCTCAAAGAGGATTGGTGTAACAGCCCGAACCTACCCCATGTTTATTTATTTAAATCACGTTTATTTACTTAATTAATCATGTTTATTTGTTTAACTCATTTTTTTTATCATTTAAGGTTATTTAATTAACCAAATCATGTCCAATGTTTTCTAAATTTTCCGCAGTCAATTATCATAGTTAATCATCCCAGTTGTGAGATATTTTAATTTGGGACCCACTTGGCAAATCAAGTTTTATTTATCGTTTAAATCGGGTGAATCGATAGTAGGTCTCGGTAAGTATGATTTAGTAATTACTTATCTTCCAAATGTCAGGAAAATTTAATCCCGAGCCTTATAAAATCTTCAACGTAATCTTCGCTTATTTTTGGGCCCAAAATCAAGCCAAAACCTATGATTTAGGCCCAATTATACAAAGGCCAAGTTACTTGTGTTTATTTATCACTAATTATCATGATTTCTACATAAATATACTTAGCAAAAAGGTGCTTTATGGTAAGAAAAATTTCAGCAGCATATTAGGCAAGACCTTAGGACCATTATTTATCAATTACTCACAAAGAATTTGCAAGCAAACCTCTCCATCTCTCTCTTACTCTCCATGGCAATGGGCTGGGAAAAATAGGGCAGCAGCAGCCCCTGCCCAGCTTCCAGCCACCACCACCACCCCTTTGTTGCCCCCCAGCTACCATCCTATCCACCACCAACCACCTGGGAATCCCCCATAGCCATGGTAGCCCTCCCCCTGCTCAAACACAGCCCTAACTCCTTCATTGAAGCATCCAAGTGAGGTAACCCTAACTTCAACCTATGGAATGTTTTGAGTTTTATTAAGGATTTAAGTTATGGATCATGTTCATATGAACCAAGTGATGATTATGATGCAATTTTTATTGAGCTTAGTGATGTTTAAATTTGTGGGTGATGAATTGAAAGTGTGATCAAATGAGTTAAATCATGATGAATCATGAAAGTTGAATCCAAGCTTGCTTGCTTTATTTGTTGTGATGTTAGAATGAAAAATGAATTTGACGTTGTGGGTGACCTTATTCAATCCCTTTATGTTGATTTTAGATGATTTTAAGTGCAAGTTCAACTGAGGCATAAGCTAGGGTTATGAGAATTATGCATGATGTAAACGATGTTTGTCAACAAGCTTGTCAGGTGTGTGTTTTAGATTTGAAAATAAATCTTGGAAGACTAGGAAGTGAATTATGGATTATGGCTGTCTAAGTAATGTTGAGGTCACCCCATGGTTTGGTAATTTCAACAAGTGATTTTAGAGGGTAATTATGTGCAAAAGGAGGATAATAAAGTAGGTAGCAAGCGGTGAAGGGCCCGAAAATAGGGGTCTGTTCCAGGAAAAATTGGTAATGTGTCGCTTATCCAAAAATTATAAATTTTGGTGGTGAGCTAGATCAATGTGTTATCTTTCAAATGGCTTTTGAATCACCTTAATCCGAGTTCTGTCGAAAATTGTTTGGCCGTTTTATTGCAACTACGCAAATCAAACCAAAACTATATAGGGTGGTGTTTTAGCTCAATTTTAGGATTTGTGTGGTGGTGATTGTGTTATGGGCTGTAAATGAAAGTTTTGAGGGACTTCTTAAACTTTCAATATTGGGGTTTTAAGTCTCTATTTGAGGTCAAGGGTGCAAGTCATCAATTTTTTAATGTGGATCTTGAATCGATAGCAACTTTAATTGTGCTTAGAAGCTTATCTGGTTTGGAAAACTAAGTTGCATGGCATTTGCAAATAAATTGGAGAAGTGGGGACATTGATGACTCAAAATCAGTGTTTGCTGGTCCAAATTGGTATGTTTACAGTTATTCTAAACCTACCACCACTCCAATTGCCCTCAAACTTTTATTAGTTACTCAATTCAGAATGTATCAAATGTATTTATCAAGCGAATCTAGTGTACTCACTATTGTCTTGATCCAAACCATACCTCCACGTGCCTTAAACCTGTATCAGGAACCTATCTCAAAAAAGGATAAAACCACTCTTTCATTTATCGTAATCTCATTTATCTAATTTTAGTCTGTTTTACTTTCATTTACTTCATATCGGATTTAATTACTTTTATTAATTCAGTTTTGAAGTTATATTAAAATACCCAATTTATGTATACCATTTAATTACTCAATTTCTATTACACATACTTTTACTTACTCAATTATGTGAGCAAGGATTATTTACTGACTACACAAACCTACAATAACATTGATGAAATGAAGTTGAGGCCTAGCTATCGTATCCCGTTATACATAAGTGTTATTAAGTCAGAACGTATTTATTAAGTCAGATGATATTTTTAAAGACTTAAGGTACGCCCATTGCCTGTATATTCAGAAAGCAAAACAAGTTTATCAAGTTATAACTCTTATCGAGTTTATCGATGAATCAGTTTATACGGTGATTTGCCATTTAACTTGTGACCTCGTTAGTTATCATATATAGGCCATCAGCCCATTATTTACCCGTGCGGCTTCAGGCCAAGTCTTGATTGAATTGGCAAGCGTACATGTATGTATAGATCATATTATTGCAATGGATTCACATCCAGATAATAATGAGCAATTCAGTTTATATTATTTTCATTTTCATTGTTATTGCGAACTAAGTGAATTGCAAAGGCGGGTACCCATCAATAGTGTTTCTATGCTCATTTCACAATATAGGAACGCATGCACTGAGTTTTAGCTCACATTTTCGAATTGTTTTCATATTTTCCATTTTAGGTGATGAAGTTTCACATGTTTCTCGATTTACCAAGCCCTTTTGGAAGTCATCGGATGCTCGCAGTGGAATCAGCATAGCATTAATGTTGGGACCAACCTTAAGGTTAAGTTTGGGCTATATTCAATATACTTGTGTAGTCTAAAGTGCTAGTTAGCACATGGTCTGATTAAGTCGATTGTATTGAAGTTGGACTATTATGAGCTTTGGACTTGGAGTGTTTTAGTTTAATAGATTTTGTGATTGTAAACATGATTTGCAAGATTGAATGGTTTCAATGAGTCCTGTCCTTATCCGGATAGCGGTAGCGTTTTCCATCATTAAGTCTTCAGTTGCGATTATATATGAATCAAGTAATTAGCATTTTGGGGACATGACAGATTTGGTGTCAGAGCTGAGGTTTTAAGGCCACTGTGAGCCATCAAGTATTTATGAGTTAACTATCAAGGTGTTTATGAGTTATGTCGGACAAGTTAAATGAGCTATTGACTCTAAGTTCATATGTGCGGGCATATATGGAGGAACCATTTCCATTTAGACGACTCAATCATTTGGTAATATCTTGAGATTCGAGCATTAGCAAAGTGGAGTGTGGAACCATTTGAATGACTTATTAGTGAGACATACTCTCATTTATCTGGAAGTTGTATTGCATGTTTCAGTCCTCTTATTTGTTTAAATTTTGCAATCGTGCACTTCCAGTGTGTGACCCATTGAGTTATGAACTTCGGCCTGTGGTCGTTGAGCTATTAAAGTGTTTCTCTCCATTTCAGGTATGTATTGTAAGGTTTTAAGCGGGTTTTAATCAGATTTTAGGGGAAACTCTGTCTGTTTTGCCCCAGAATTTTAGATTTTTATTAAGGTGTGTTAATGTACCTAATCTTGGGTACAGTGATGGTAGAAACCGATGTGTGGATGCCATTTGCAACTTCTTAAGCGATTAATATAGTGTCAAGTTAGATGTAAACCCCAAGATAAGCAAATGCCTTATAGGGCAATATCTTTGAGGTAAACTAGTGTGAGAGGAATATTACAATGAGTGCTTATGTCTGGTGGTAGTATTTAGTGGCTTATAATATGCTACTTAGCATTATATAGGTGGTACTAGTAGGATTAAGCTGCCATGTATATCTGGTCTTGACACTAAGACCTTACATCAGCAATGCTCCCATTGCTTCCTACCATTGAATTATTTCTGCCCTAGTTACCTTAAATTTTTAAGAGGCATTATTTCTTTTCCACTAACACTCTCCTGATTTGTAATGGAGTGTTCATGAAAAATCTCATGTGTGGTCTATGAGGAGTCCTTTAAACACATATGAGCAACCTTTCGTATAGGCAATTTAAACGCGGAAAATCATAATCGTTTAATTCTCTATTTCCATAATGGAGCCTATGATGGCCCCTAGTGTGTGGAACTGTGTGATTTGCAGTTCTTCCTAAGCATATTTGACCCATTTTACTTTTAGTTCAATCACCACTATGTTCATATTTTAACTATCACCTACTTTAACTCCTTACTTCTATTTAGGCACTATTCATTCATTGCTTGCAAAGCCTTTGGTTACTTCAGACCCAGTCATTGAGTTCCCTTTCAACAATTAAATGGATCCATATTGTTCATGTTTCTATAGCACCGTAACATCACCTTGGCACAATACTCTAGGGCCGTAACTGCATGTCTTTAGTCAAGTTATTTTGACAATCCTAGCTTGACTAGAACAGCCTATGTTATTAATAATAAACAACGATTTGTGCTATTTTCATTTGCTGGCAGTTTCGAAGTTTATATGTCTAGCTAATACTTCCATGTATAGTAGAATGTGTTATTGATGGATGCCATCATGTTTAGTTATAAGACTGACTCCTTCATCTTGACGGATTGGCCTTTCAAATGCCAGATGAATAAAATATTCCTGCTAGTGGTGTTGACCCTCATCTTCGTCATTTTACTCACATATGGGTACCATATGATTTTTTAAATGCCTACTTGGTAATCTGCTAGATTTCTTCATCTTCAGTACTTAATACTCCCTGTCAACTTCATAACATCGTTCATTTACTTTACTATCATGACCATCATGAATAAACTACATGTCTTGTATATGCAGGTCATTTATATGCCTTACCTCTTTCATTACTAATCTTCATCCTTTCATTCATTCAGCTTACATGCCTGTCCTCTATCAACAACAAAGAAATATCTTGGTAAGAGTTCTTGGTGTTGTTACATCTCTTTACACTTTAGATTGTCCCCCTGTCCTTTGAATTTACTAAGACCAGTAGGCAGCTAAACATGTTATCTTTTATAAATATGTCTTTATTAGTATTGCTGGAACCAAATTCATTAGGCATTGAATCCAGCTCGATTGGCATACCATGTTATCATTATGGGGATGAACTTACTATGTACTTATAGAAGATGAATTGTAAAGACCTTAAGGTTAGCTTGAGAAATGGGGAAAGACTAGACGTCTCTTTTTATGGATCGAGGGAAGAAAAATCCTATTTTCGCCCAAATTACATTATGCAAGCAAGTAAGTTATCGTGTCAGTAATGCATTGAATATTAGTGGTATGCCAATTTCCCAAAAAACATTGATTTTTAAATCAACCTAGTTCTACGTGCTTAATCCATTTTCAGAACCCCTATCATATGACCCCCAACGGAGTTCAAAGAACTAAAGATTTAGTTGTTACAGAAGGGAGTTATTTGACCAAAAGTGTCACTGTGGGAAAGCCTAGTTTTATATATGTGAAGAAGGAAGGCAGAACCTTATCATTGTGTACCACGTACGGAGAGTTGAACAAGATCACTATCAAAAGCAAGTGCCCTATACCTTAAATAAGTGATTTATGGGATTAACTGCTAGCATAAGAAGTCTTTTCCAGGTTCGGATATCACACCAAAACCATGCAATCACAGTTTATCTTTTACAAGAATGCCCTTTTATAGTAATTCTTGTAATTGTTTACCTGTCTCATCTTCAAAACTTGATACCATGCAATATTGTTTAATCTCCCTTGCATTTTAACTCGATATTTCCTATTAGCATGATCTTCCATATCTTTGTAAACCCACTATTAAATGTGCGATACATTTTTGTTTGACCTTGTATGTTGTCAACATTCCAGTGCTCTTGACCTTCACTATCTTTATCTCATGATCATCAGTAATAGTTTATTCTGTTGAGAGCTGATTCACATATCTACGTTACATCTCATTTATTTATAATGATAAGGTTCTGAATTCATAATGTAACTCAACTGTCATTGGTGTCAATGGTTGTGATTGTCATAATCCCCTTACTCTTTTATTTTGAACTTCAACTCTCACACATATATCTTACATTCTGAAAAATAAACTTCCGCATTCTCTATTTAATCTTATTATTGTACTCGAATTGGCTTCATATGAGCAGAGGCATGTTCCTATTAAAGTTTGCTCAATCTATTTATCTATCCATTGGCACTTTGCTCGTCCAATCTATTTATCTATCCATTAGTACTTTGGTTATCCAATCTATCTATTTGTTGCACATTGCTTGTCCCATCTATCTATTGCACTTATCTTGTTGCTTGTCCCTATAAAGTCACCTAGTTTAAGCTCAGTTGCTTGTCTTCTTGTTTCCAATTCATCAGGTAAACCTGAGTATAACTGGGCCATCTTTCTCCTTGGTTGATCATTTATTGGACCCTTTACGATCTATATTTATAAATCACAATTCTTGTGGCATTATATTTTAGAATTCATGATACACTTATGGTTATCTTTATTCTAACCACCTCGTGTTTAACCCTCCTTTATAAATCTTTTCTAGTCTCATTGTTTATTTCTTTTGTTACTAATGACTCACTTGACTACCAATTCTATCATTTTCATCTCTGACCATGTTTATTTTAGCGTCTAACTCAGACTTAGATCAGATCTTAGACTAGTCTGACGAGGGAAGATCATGTGGTGCATTAAGAATATCATATGAGGACATTTTGATAGGATCGTAATCTCAAAAAATGTCTAGTGGTATTAGAATAAGCTAAAAGACGCATCGAGAATAATGAGATAGTTTAAGTACATGCTAAGGTGACACAACAGACTACACAAGAGTGATATAGTCAAATTGACAGAAGAAGGAGACAATCAAAGTTCAAATGAGATATAAAGCATTCCAATGGGCTTCTCTAGTCAAGGGTGTCAAAGAGACCGATATTAGAGATAATTGAGTCCTCGTTACATTAGGTTTTATGAGTCAGTATCAAACTACTTATTAGGAAATGCAACAGTTTCCACTAGAGGATAAGGTGATGAACCAATAATGAGCATCTCCTCACTAGTAACAAGGTTCCTTTTTTCGAAGAGAATATCAATTTTGAACCAAAGTAATTGAGTTCATTGAGGCTAGTGTATGAGAAGTATTCGAATCTACTACTGAATCATGGGATTAAGCAGTTATACAATTCGTAGACACTCTTAGTCGGAGTACATTGGGCAAATTATACCTCTTCATAGGGAAGCAATGAGAACCAACGGCCCATGCATATTTGGAGCAGCATTGTATACATTTGGCAAGCATCGTAAGTTTCAAGGATGAAACTCTTTAAGAGAGGAAGGCTATAATAGCCCGAACCTAACCCATGTTTATTTATTTAGATAATGTTTATTTACTTAAGTAATTATATTTATTTGTTTAACTCATGTTAATCTTTGTATCATTTAAGGTTATTTAATTAACCAAATCATGTCTAATGATTCAATTACACCCTAATTTATCTAATCAACAAATTCCATTATGTTTTCTAAATTTTCCGCTTTCAGTTATCGTATTGTAGAGCGCTAGTTAGCAAACTAAGTTTTATTTATCGTTTAAATCGGCTGAGTGGATAGTAGGTCTCGGTAAGCATGATTTAGCGATTAATTATTTTCCGAACATCAGGAAAATTTAATCCTGAGCCTTATAAAATGTTTAATACAATCTTCGCTTATTTTTGGGCCCAAAATCAAGCCCAAAACCCATGATTTAGGCCCAATTATACAAGGCCCAAGTTACTTGTGTTTATTTAGTACTTTAAGGTCAAGTTGGGTCTATATTCAATATACTTGTGTAGTGTAGATTGCTAGTTAGCACATGGTCTGATTAAGTCGATTGTATTAAAGTTGAACTATTATGGGCTTTGAACTTGGAGTGTTTCAGTTTAATAGATTTTGTGATTGTGAACATAAGTTGTAAGATTGGATGGTTTCAGTGAGCTTTGTTCTTATCAGGACGGCAGTAGCGCTATCCATCATTAAGTCTTCAGTTGCGATCATATATGAATCAAGTAATTAGCCTTTTGGGGACGTTACAATTGTCAAGGAGGAGATTGGATGCCATAAACCTCTTTTTCGGTTTTAATTAGTTGTAATCAAGATTTTAGATGTTAGTGCGAGTTGTGTAGATTGCGTCATATGTTGCACATCTTAGGTATGACTAAACTGAGCTTTGGAATCTCGAGGACGAAACTCTTTTAAGGGGAGAAGAATGTAACGCCCACGTTCTTTATTTTTATGTTACGCTGTCTGTCTCGGCTTAGGGGGTTATAAAATCGTATTTTATTAACTATATAAGTTAAAATATTATTGATGTGCTTGTATGAATGATAATTTTATTAAAAAGAACATTATTGTCGTTATTATTATTATTCGTTTCAAAAATTTTTCGATGATTTTTAATAAGCGCTAATAAGAATTATTGTCGGGTACTAAATCAAGTAGAATCCTAAATGCAATTAGATTGTCAACCTTAGAATTAGCTTCGTTGTCTATTAAATTGACCCTTGATGTATTCAGGAACGAATAATTCACAAAAGTTTATACTGTCTATTCGGGTCTAGAATAAGAGTTACGAGATCGGATTAGCAATTTTAGTTGATGGGCATGTTTTAACTAAAAAAAAGAAAGGAAAAGGGGGGTCGTTTTTGTAAAAAAAATCCAACCTACGTAGTTTCTTCTTCTTCCTGGCGACATCGCCAAGCGCCACCCTCATCCTCTGCCTCTCCACACACGCAGCCTCAAGCTCCTAAAAATCCATCAAGTTTCCTCTACCCAACTTGTATTTCACATATTTAACCTTCCCCAGAACCCTACAATGCATTGCTACGAATTTCGGGCAAGAATAGAGCACGATTACCACGATTGTGGTTGGTTCTGGCGAGGGTTTGGAGTGCTGGACATGTGCCCAAATTCAGCCTTGCACTCTACACCATAACCCCTCCATACCTCTATAAATTGAGCCCAAAACTTCAGCAACAGGCAACCTCAATGGTAGCAGCGTGAGGAAGGAGAAATCAAGGGTATGAGTGGTCACTTCGAGTCTAATTATACCAACAACGTTATGGGCTGAGATCCACAACTAGAAGTAAGAGGGGGCGAGACTCGGGAGTTAGGCCACCAGAAAATGACCACATAACCCACTAGTTGGGTCCTCTAGCTTGGACTTGTGGTGAGTGTTTCTGTTCCTCCTAATTATTAGTAATTTCAAACAAATTTCAACGATTATAGGTAGTTCAAGTTTAATTATGAAACTGTTATCAGTGATTTGAGGATTTGAGGTTAAAATCTAGTAAAAATAGTGATGATGCTGATATGGGGTTCATGCATGTTGAATTGATGCATAGTTTTGCTAATTTGTCAATTTCAGCAGTTGTAGAGTAGGAAGATTATGCTCTAATATTGTTGCGAAAATCAGCTTAAACATGTTTAAATTCTATTTGAGTGATTACATATGAATACTATGCTTATGGATATTGGTTTGTGAATTAATCAATTAAATTATCGTGATATTGAACCGAGCTTGATAGTTCGATGGCCTAAGGTGAAACTAATGAGCAATTTGAGGTTTTTGTGAAGTATTTGGGGACATTAGCTAGATTCTACTAAAACTGATCCTACGGAGTGATATCGATGTGCTATTTATGAACCATTTCCCTCTTGAATTGTTTAAATGATGCTATGTGAATGGTTTGTGAACTTTAGAATTCTTTAAAAGGGTCTCTAAAAAGCATGTTTCCATAAATCAAAATGTTTCTAAATGTTCACCAGTGACGTATTTCATTGTCAAGGTATTTGTGCCCTAAAAAGATCATAAATCGTCGAAATACTTTGCGAATGACTCAACTGAATAGTCGATAGGTTTAGGAAGTTAAAAAGAAAACTATTAGCGAGTTTGAAAATCTTTTAAGGCTTTGGTTTCCTTATATATATTTCTTTGTGTCTAAAAAGACTTAAACGAACTAAGAAGAGGCAACTGAAGGTGTTAATTATGAAACTTAATTTGAGTTATATGCTAGCAAATTACTTTGCATTTTAATGGCAAGGTACTAGACTCACTATGATTTAAGAGGCTTTCTGGTTGAAAACGGAAAAAAAAACATAAACCATTAGTACGGTTATGGGTTATTTTCCTAGATATGCATGGTTTTTATTGAGTAAGCAACTATTAAAGAGAGATGATTTGTAATTCACTTGAAGGTGAAACTTACTGAGTGACAGTGACATCTTTTTATAACCTAAGAGGGTTTAACATGATTTCAAAGGCTAAGATAGTGCTAGGCAATTGGGCAGACCTAGGGAGTTAGGCACTATTAAAAATTAGTTTTCTAACGATGAAAAAGTTGGCCGTTGAATGCATTATTTTTCGTCGTTAAAAGTTTTAACGACGAAAAAAAGTTAGTCATTGTCCGTTGTTATTGGTCCCGTCATTAATAGTTGTAACGACGAAATGAAAATTTTCGTCGTTGTTCTTAGAACGACGAAA
>NCQV01073449.1:5713-43473 GCA_002740545.1 Lophocereus schottii
TAATGACAACTATTAGTTTCCTTAAACTTGCAGTATATTTTATGAATATGTTTTGATGAAAGACAAAAAAGATTTAGTCCATTAGTATGTTTATCATATTATAATTGGATCTCCCATCAAGATTGAGGGAAAGAAAAACTCTACCTTATTAATTCTTATTATTTCTAACAATTTTGAACCCAAGCAAAAAAGGGTATCAAAATTTGATCGAAGCGCTTTGTTTTTTAATTGTGGGAAGTTATAAACTCCTCATTTAGGAACTAATAATGAATTTTCAATAGTATTTAATTCTCTTGAAAATTCAAGTTGACAATAAAAAATTGGAGTTTCGCAATGGCATATGGTAAGTTATGGTTTGCCAAAAGTAAAAATAAGGTAAGTTTACTTATTTGTCATTGTCCAAATTTCAAGGCCTTGAAATGCAGTCCAAGGCCTTGAAAATTAGGCAAAACCTAGGATATTACTGCCTGTAAATAACTAAAATTCAAGGGCTTGAATTTTTATGTCTACATCCTAAATGATGGTAATATTTGGATTCTTGCTAAACAGAAGATCATGTTACTTTTCATGATCTACTTCCTATTTGAGGTTTTTGATTTCAAAATTTAAAAGTTTAATTTACTTATTATCTTTCGAATGTGAGCATGATTAATATGTCATCATATTCTATACTATTATGACATGGGAATATTTTTATGCACAGATAATATCTTATATATGATCTTTTTTTTTTCTTTGTGTCCATAATTGTTATGATCCTTAATATTTACATACATAATATTGCCTCTTTTTATAAGGGAAAAATTAACTTACTTGATTATCTACTATAAGTTTGATTTATTCTTGAAGGGATAGAATTGTTGTACTAATGCTTTCATATATTAATCTCTTGCAATGCTCATCAGAATATCAAGTCAATACATACATGTTATAAGATATTATGTTAGTGTTTAATACCTTATATTTTTTATGAGTATCATAAATTGAGGCGAAGCATCTTTATATGTCATTGATTTGTTAAGGGGGAGTTATATGTGTTTGTCATAATTTTTATACTTCGATTTTTCTTTCTCCTTCTGATGCCACCTTTTTTATGAAATATAAAAAAGGGGAGAAGTATTTGGCAAAGCATTCATGGTGTAAAATTTAAAACTATATTGATGTGTTGTTTTATTGCGTTTTGTCTTTCATCAAAAAGAGGGAGATTGTTAACTTCCTTAAGTTTACAATATATTTTATGAATATGTTTTGATGAAACACAAAAGCGGTTTTGTCCATTCATATGTTTATTATATATTTTTTTATTATAATTGGATCTACTTTAGAATTACTATTGTTTAAATGTGCTATATTTTTAAAGTGAATATTGGCATATTAGCATTGTTTAATTGATTTTATATAAGGTCTCATAATATCTTTGAGATAGTTTAGTATTCAAATTTGAATATGTGATCTTTATGATATTATATTGTGTGATTCGAATTTGAATATGAGATTGTTATTTTCTACATGACAATAACTTTGAAATAATCAATATGTGCCTAAATGGGTTAATATTTTTTGAAATCATGCTGCTTGGTCAAAATCAGTTGCTAAATAATCTACTTAGCAAGATCTTTAACTAAAAGAAGGCAAGTAGCTGTTGGAAATTGAGGTGATAAACGTTGAGCAGGGCTGCAGAATTCAAGGGCTTGAATGACATATCTCGAGGCCTTGAAATGATATTAAAGATCATCTTTCCTTTTCCAAATGTAGTGATCACTCTACTAATGACCTCCCAACCTCTCAAACATCATTTGCCTATAAATTGAGAGGCATTTGCAGCTGAAGAAGATACACAAGAGATAGCACACACAACAATACTTACTAGTATTCCTTGAACTTTATTTGCTATTGATTCAATTGAGTTGTATTATTCAAAGTTGTAATTAGGTGGGATTATAGAGTTGAAGGGTCAACTCTACCAAGCTTTGTTGAGGGTGCCAACTTTTGATTTGGAACTTAAAGTAGATGTACTATAGAGTTATAACTATCCCTCTTAATAAAATTGGGTGAATCCTAGAGTTAAGAAACTCTAGGCGATGGCTAAGCCTAGTTGAGGTTAACCATGTTGAAAAATAATTGTGTTTTGTCAACATTTACGTTTCTACATTTTTATCTTGATTATTTTGTAAATTTGATCACCATACTATTCACCCCCTCTAGGGTGATTTAACTAGCCAAATCAAGCCAACAACAACAATAATCATTAACTTAATATTAATAAAAAATATTATTAATATTATTATTAGTTAATAATAATAATTAATAATAATTAATAATAATTTTTATGATAATGCTAATTATTAATTAATAATAAAAATAACAAATAATAATAAATTATTAATATTTATAATAATTAAAAATAATAATTAGAACAACAATTCTTATTAATATTAATAGTTGTTATCATAATAATTATTAATATTAATAACAATTATTAACATTAATATTAATTTTAATAATCAATAATAATTAATAATAATGCTTATTATAATAATTATTGTTAATGAAAATTAGTAATAATTACAAAAATAATTACTATTAATTATTATTATTACTAAAAATAATAATAATTATTAATAAAAATAATAAATAAGAATATTAAGAATGATAATACTTGTTAATATCATTAATAATAATAATAATTAATAAAAATAATCATTAATATTAATAACTATTGTTTAATAACTAATCATTAATAAATAAGTAATCATAATAATAATGATTAATAATAATAATTAATAATAATATTTGATTAATAATAAGTTAATAATTAATCATAATAATAATTGATATTAAAAATAATAATAATAATTAAAAATAATAATTCCAATGATATCAGTTATTAATATTAACAAAATCATAATAAAAGTAGGTGAAAGTGGGTAGAAGTAGGAAGGAGTTGTATTTATTTTAAGATGTGGGAATGTGTGGAAAAGAGTGGGTAGAAGTGGAAAGAAGTGAAAAATAGTGGAAAGAAGTAGGAAGGAGTTAGGTGGGTTGATTTAACCACGAAAACAATAGGGCCTTATTAGAAAGATAATTACAATGCTTAATATGTGTGGAAAAACCTTCATTAAATGCTACCATTTTTGTAATAGTGCATATATCTTACCCACTCTTATCTTGGGTGGAGAAAGTTATGAGCACATTATTTCCTTATTTCTCATTCCACACTTAGTTATGTGTAGTTAAATAATTACGAAAGCATAACAAATTTCTTGCAGTGCACACTCATTTGGTGAAGTAATCATCTGCCATGATTAAGAATTGCCACAGGCTAGGGGCTAAAAGGGATGGGTTAGGGAATATGGATCCCCACCATGCACATAGAATTGGTTATGATATGGTTGATGGCTCTAGTGATGTAACATATATTCATGGAGTAAATTTCTTACATTTTCCACATCTTTTCACATAAAAAATGTGTCCTTATGCATTGTAAAACAATAAAACCCTATTCTGAGGATGTTCCTTAAAAGCATTCTTTCTCCTACATGTGCAGCACAATCTCCCTCATGCGTCTCAACCAGTATCTAGTTTGCCCCAAGCTTATCAGTGCATTTTGGGAATAGCCTTGTATAACCTTTCTTGTATAGTTCTCCATGGAAGATAGAGTACCAAACTGCTTTCTTGTTAAGCTTCCTAGACTCACTGGATCATTTGGCAATACAATTTTTATAGGTAGTGCATTATTAATGTCATCTAAGAATTGGTATGAGTTTTTACATGAGCTTCTTCTAATTGTATGCTCGTGTTTCTCATGATGTCCCAATAGGAATTCGTAACAACACCAATCTATGATGAACTAGCCAGCTTACTAGGAGCATCGATTTCCTAGCGTTCTAACTTGACAGTGTGAGTGACCTCAAGGTTCTTGAAGCTTTAAAGGAATTCGTTAACTTTAGCCATGTATCTAACCATCCATTTTAATTTAGCCTCAAATTCTCCTTTGATTTGACTTACCACCAACTTTAATCACTAAACGCTCTTATACTTTCAGCTTATAGACCCTTATAGATTTTGCAATCCTGTTATTATTGCTTCATATTCAGATTCATTATTATTTTTTAGGAATGTAAATCCCATAGAATACTTAAACTTCTCTCCCTCTGATGAGATATATTATTATGAGTCGGGTTCATGAGCCATTCTGGGTGGAAGATCCCCTTGTGTTGATTATTCACTATTTATGGCCAGGGATTTGCTGGTTGTCTTTGAACATGCACTCAACTAGAAAGTCCCACAAAGCTTGTACCTTGTGTCACGATAGTTGCTTAATTTAGACTTTGAGATTTGATAAGCTAAGTAAGCAAGCACACACTCAAGAGAAGAGAGAGAGAGAGAGAGAGAGAGAGAGAGAGAGAGAGAGAGAGAGAGATTGGGAGAATGCTTTGTATTGCACTTAGAATGCTTTCAATGGCTTGATGCACAAATAATCCCCCTTGGGGGTATATGTACACATCCACCTCCTCAATGGATGGTGGAGATCTACTTGATCCTATGGCTATTATTACACTTTTAGAAATTCTATATAAATATCCTAGATACTACACAAGTGTAGAACTATGTAGAAAATTCTAGAAAGTATTATAGAATATTCTAGTATAGTCTAGAATGTTTTAAAACTCTCCACAAGTTTCTAGATGTATTAGAAGCTTCTATAACAGTCTAGAAGTATCTAGAGTGCTCCAGAAGGTTTTAGAACATTCCAGTATATTCTAAAAGTTTCCGGAGTATTCTGGAAGATTTTGAAATATTCTAGAGGTCTCTGAATACTTAGCCCGTAACATTCTCCCCCACCCAATTGGCAACATCCTCATTGCCTTTGGGTATTCATATGCTCGATTTTGGAGTTGATTACTCGCTTGGGGTGTCCCTTTTGCTCAGCTGGGTTGATCTGTTGTAGTTAACTACTTGGCACATCAATCCTTTCCGCACTTGCTTCTCATCCTCATTCTAGCCTGTTTCCTCATTGCCAATTTCCCAGGCGATATTCGAGGCTTAACACCCTCAATCCCCTCTTCCCTCTTGAGGGCGGATAAGTGGCCTATGTCTTGACTCTCTGTGAATCGAAGGGCATGTAGCACCCTTTCCTTCTCAGCTTCCCGTCTCATGGATATTGTACAAGCTTGCCATTGTCCATGATGAACAGGGCACTAGGATGGGGAAATATGATGGCTTTCTCCTTATGGAGAAAGTCCATTCCCAGATAGAACTTTCGATCATCAAGAAAAGTGACAGTTATATCGACCTTATCTCTCTATGGTCTAACTTCGATGTCCGTACCTCGAGTAACTTCATGGATTGGAATACTCTTCGCATTAACTCCCTTCACATAGCCCTTTCCTTTTTTGCAAAGTAGGTTAATCTCATCAGCGAGTTCTTTCACCATATACAAGTTTTCAGCTCCCATGTCCACCATAACTTGGAGTTTCTTACCTTTAACTTCGGTCTCTATATACATGTGGCCAGCAGCTTGCTCCTCTACTTTGGATTAGATGTCACTTAGAAGCGATATCGAGGCAATACTCATTTTCTCTTTATGCCACTCCTCTTCCATCACAAGCACAGCAAGTTTCCCATGCTTCGAGCACCGGACACTCAAAACCCTGATTAGGCCCGTTACAAAGGAAGCATGAGTAAATCTTTAGTGTCTTATCCTTCTTATCCCCTCTCCTTTCCTTAAATGATGTTGGCTTGTCCTGCCTAGGAGACTTGCCTAGTCTCCGTTACTGTCACTAGCATCATGGGTCTTCTAGCCTCGTATCTTTGAGGACTCCCTCTTGAACTCGATGAGTAACTCAACAGCGGCAATTGTCGATTGAGTTCTTGCACCACTTGCTTGTTCAACTCTGTCTTGGCCCATCTCTTAAGGCTATTATGGAAACATAAGAGTGCATCGTGTTCTCCTGTGCTTGGAATCTCTAAGAGTAGCTCTTAGAACTCTTTGACATACTCCTGAACTTAGCCGTCCTTGTGTTTAAGGCATCGGAGCTTGGCCCCAGCCATCCTCTAGATGGAATTGCTTCCATCTCAGGATCTTAAGGGATCAGATCCTCTCTGGACGTCATCACACCTGCGACGCCACCAAACAAGTGTAACATGCTTAAGAGAAAAGGTGATGTTACTCACCTTTTGAGCATCATCCTTGATGCCCATTGCCCCGAAGTATGCTTCGAGTCCCCAAAGTAAGTTGTCTATCTCCCTTGCACTCTTAGCCCTATGGAAGGCTGGAGGTCTTGGTGCATTCCTCTTTGGAGCGGTGGATATTTGGACAGACCCGCCGTTGGCCACTACAACCATGCACACCTTGATCTGTGCCTCTAAAGCCTTGACACTTATCTTGTAGGCTGTAACACCCCTAATCCCTAATGTCTAATTATTCTAACTTAATCACTTATTTACTTCTAATTGTAACAGAAGTGTTTTAACTGGAGGTATTACCACCGTTTCATAACAGAAAATGCCACTTTAGACTGCCTGTAACACTATGTTATCCACACAATCACCAGATTCACTAAACATTGGAATAAATATACATTCGACAACTTGTTCAATTCCTAAATCCCATTAAGCTGAAGACATTTTGGTCAACTTCAAACTATAATTTAACTATTGCATAACCCAAAATCTAACCAGATTAGGTATCTTCTAACTCTCCACCTTAAGCATGCTTACTCAAATTGTAGACTCAACATGATCTTTAAGCTCCGTCAAGCCTTCATGCTATGCGAGAATCCATTATGAGCATCTAACAGCGTCAAATTACAAGTGTAAGGAGTTCTTCCTTCTCTTCTTACATCCTTTAGCTTGTTAGGATTTGGGAATTGAACAAGTTGTCGAATATATGTTTATTTGCAATATCTAGTGAATCTGATGATTATGTGGGTAGCATAGTATTATAGGCAGTTTTAGGTAGCCTTGTTCCGTTACAGCGGTAATGCCTTCAGTCAAAAGACTTCTGCTGTAATCAAAAGTAAAGAAGTGATTAAGTTAGAATAATAAGGCGTTAGGGATTGGGGGTGTTACATACGCCTCAACCTCAACCTTTGCAAGCCTCGATATCAGCCTTGCAAGCTTGGAGTTTGCTATCCTTAGCGACCTCTGATGCTTAAAGGCTTAGATCTCCCTCTTGACATCAGCTATCATGGAGTTCATCACCACTTGCATCTTGCCACGAAGCTCATCCATGTCCCCCATGGACTCGAGCTCCTCGATGCGTTTATCTATATCCTCGACCCTACCCATTAGGGTGGACATGGAGTTACTGAACTCCACAAGTCTATCCTCCAAAAGGACCATCATGTCCTTGGTCTTGTCCTCGCCCCTCTTGCCACCTTGTTGAGGGTTGGCATCAGTGATGCTTGAAGCCATGATCTCCAAAGCAAGTAGGTTCTGATACCAACTATCAGGGGTTGATAACTCGCTCAAATTCAAGCCTGTGCGTCGCTAGCAAACTTACTCGAAACCCTTCTTATTTTGCTAGTAAGCGTAGATAGTTGCTTAACTTAGACTTAAGAAGCCAAGTAGGTACACACACACACACAGTCAAGAGAACGTAAAGAGAGAAGAGTTTAGGAGAATGCTTTGAATAGCACTTGGAATGCTTTTAATGGCTTAGGGCCTATTCTTTTCGTTGGGAGATATGAGTTAGTAAATGGGTGAAGTTGGTTGAGATTGATAGAAGTTGGTTGAAGTAACTTAAAGTGGATATTTTTTTTGTTAAAGAGGGTTCAAGTTGGTTAAAGAAAGTTGAAGTGGGTTGAAGCAGATTAAAGTTGGTTGAAGTGGGTTGAATTTCTTTTTGTATAATCGGTAGAAGTTGATTAAAATAGTAAAAAGTGGGTTGAAATTGGTTAAAATAGTAGGAAGTGGGTTGAAGTTGATTGAAATTGATATTTTTTAATTGAAGTTTGTGAAGTTGGTTGAAGTGGGAAGTTGGGTGATGCCAGTAAAATTAGATTTACCATGAAAAGAATCGTGCCCTAAAGTACAAATGAGCCCCCTTAGGAGTATATATACACATCTACATCCTCAATGGATGATGAACATCTACTTGATCCTATGGTTATTATTACACATCTAGAATATTCTATATAAATGTCCTAAATACTACAGAAGTGTAGAACTATGTAGAACATTCTAGAAAGTATTGTAGAATATTATACTATAGCCTAGAAGGTCCTAAAACTCTCTACAAGGTCTTAGATATTCTAGAAGCTAGTCTAGAAGTATCTAGAATGCTCCAGAAGATTCTAGAATATTTTTACATATTTTAAAAGGTTTTAGAGCATTCTAGAAGATTCCAAAACCTTCTAGAACTCTTTGGAAACTCAGCCTGTAACACTTGGCCGCAATTCAACACATATATCCAATGTCAAACCTGGAGACTTATACTGCCCAGAGTACTATCGTTCTTAAACAATCATATCATCATCTTCTTGAAGGGTTGGCATGTCTAACCTTTGATGGTGTGGGCTTCAAAATAAGGTCTCAGCTTCCTTGATGTAGCAACTGAGGTAAGAGCATTTTCTTAATGTTTGATAGTTACATGACCTGCTTCCCAATAAGGATTATGCTTGTAAATGTTAGAATTCTAGCTAGGTTCTACTTAAATTGCTTGAAGGATTGCTTTATTTCTTCTTTCATCTGAAATTCTTTGATAGATTGAAGACCCTTAAAAAAGGGGAAACCACTTTTGTGTAGAGTTTAAGATAAACATACCTAAGGCTACTATACACCTGGTACACTTTTACACATCCTTTACTATCTTAGGGATCTATATCTCTAACATGACCTTAATCTTTTATCGATTTGCTTGTATATCCCTCTAGTTTATCATAAAGCTTAGGAACTTGCCAGACCTTAACCGAAAGGCATGCTTATAAGGGTTTAGCTTCATATCATACTTTCTAAGTTTGTTAAATGTTTCCCTTAAGTATTCAAGATCCTACTTTTAAAGATCTAATTTGACTATGATGTCATCTATACAAACTTCCATATTTCTACTAATTTTCTCATTAAAAAGCTTGTGCACAACCTTGTAATAGGTGGCACTTGCATTCTTGAGCCCAAAAAGCATCACCTCATAGCACTACAAGCCATTATGTATGATAGAGGAAGTGTTGTCCTAATCACCCGCCCTGATAGGTATATAATGGAAGCCTGAGTAGGCATCCGCAAATGAAAATAGTGTATGATCACTAGTGAAATCAACCACTTAATCTATCTTTAGTAATAGGAAACACTCTTTTGAACAGACTTTGTTTAGGTCCATATAGTCCATAAACATACCCCAGGTCCCATTTAACTTTTTGAATATAACCATATTGACCAGCCATTTAGGGTAAAAACATTCTCTAATAAAGCCTGCATCTAGTAACTTGCTAACTTCTTCTGACATAGTGTTATTCCTATTCAAAGCAAAGTGTTTTCTTGTCTTCTTAAATAGCTTAGCTCTTGGATCTATTACCAGCTAATACGCTATAATGCTTAGCTTATTTCTGGTACTTCCTTGGCCAGGTATGCAGATACACTTGCAAACTCATTTATAAGCTTACTAGCTTTGAATAAATTCTTACTTCCGTTCTCATGTTTTCTTGATAGTTTTGTCAAGTTCTGTTTTTAATAAGACTTCATTTAATAGTCTTTTGGAATCAGGCTCAGGGGTCCTTCACATCTCGAGTGTCCAATTCCTGAACACTCACCACATTAATATATGATGGGCCTAATGCTTGTTGCTGGGCCTAGTGCTTATTGCTGGGCCAATTGCTTGTTGCTACTAATATGAGACGTTGTAGGTATCTAATATTCTTTTACCACCTTAGAGGCTCTGAGTTTGGCTATATATTACTACCTGGCACTCTTCTCCCTCTCAAATGCCTTACTAATAGATTTACTACTATAATCAAACTGCACCCTGAGATTGTAAGTTAATAGTGTGGCTTTTAAGGAATTCAAAGTTAGTTTTCCAATAATTATGTTATTAGCTAAAGCCATATCCATTAGGATAGATTAGATAACCCATAAATCCAGTGATGGGGTAAGGAGCTGACACCAAATCCATATCCTCTAAATCCAACTTGATAAAGCAATCATAAAACATGAGATCAATAGAACTACCTATATCACCTAACACCTTACTGACATTGTGGTTTGCCACTTATAGCTTGATCATGATTAGATAATTGTGAAATACAAGTATCTAATTTGCTCAAACATCATCTTAGGATGTACAACAGCTGTTGTTGACTACGTAATTAATTGTAGTCCTTCCAAGGTTCTTAGGCATTCCTTGTGTGCTCTACTGGGTGGACCAGCTTAAAAATGCTCAAAAATGGTCCCAACTACTCCAAAACGCTCCTCTAACTCCAACTTGCCCCTACTAGATCCAACCTAGTCCAATATACTCCAATCTGCGTTTTCCCACTATAACCAACAAACCATTAAACCTAGACCTCCTAACTACTCCAAAATGCCTCAAAATACTCGAATATGCAAAATGCTACCCCAACATGCTCATAATAAGTAGGCTCTTAGAATGAAGCAAAGACTGTCCCTAGTGTCATACAGGTTGTGGTTGTGAATTCATTGGATATTCTATCACTGAGTATATGAGTTATAGTTTCAATAAAAAAGAGTGCCTCTAAAGCGTGTCAATTTCATATACAATGGCTATTGTCTTAATACTTAAAGACTTAGTAACTTTGTCCAAAGAAGAAGTTGGATGTATGATAGCTACAGTATGTTCTTGATAAACCTCTACTTTTACTATTTGGAAACCTTCAATTCCACCAACCTTTTCCATATATTCCATAGGATTCGTGAAAAATTTGGTAAAAGTTGCTTATCTTTGCTCATAATTTTCTTAATTGGATAAATTTTTCATTTGTAGGCATGTTAGTCTGAATTTAAAGAATTTCGACACTTGTTAGTCTCAATTTAAAGAATTTCGGCACTTATTGGATCAAAAGTGAGTGAAGAGCAAGGCTAGAGGAAGGAACGAGATTCAAGGATCAATTGGAAGGGTCAAAGGCTTAAAGGATTATGGAGAAAACACTTACATGGCTAGCCGTGCATATAAGCGTGGCTGTGCAAGCTAGTAATTGAAGCCAGAAAAACACATGGCCGGGTGTGCAGATTATGCATGGCCCTGTGTCGGAGACAGAAATAACCCTGCAAAAATGTACACCTGCCTGTGCGTTTTTGCATGGCTATGCATCCTCCAATTTTTCACAACTTAATTCTTTTTCATGGTAGTTTAGAGGATATCTTAGATTCTATTTTTCTAGACCACTTTTAGGGCGATTTTTAGGGTTCCTTTCCTAATTACTGTTGCACTAATCTAGATACTATTGGAGCGTAAATTCCTTGTTCTGGTTTGTGAATTAATCTTGGCAATTGATTAAAGTACATTTCTCTTCCCTTCTCTTCACGATTTTTATCAAAGTTTGTGTCTTTTGTCATGTTCTTCAGTTTCCCATTTGTAATTGGAATCAATATGATTATTATAAGCTAAATCCCTTATCTTAGGTTGGGATTAGCCCCTATTATGTGATTCCGATTCGTGCTTTAGGTTTATGCGATTGGATGTCCATGTTTGTAGTTGAATTCCCACTTAGTATGTCAGATGTTCGATGAATTGCCCAGAGGGAAGTATTCATTTTCTTAATTAGGGTTTAAGAGATCAACGAAAGTTGAATCCTCTACTTAGAGCTACTTTGTGAGTGATTGATTCCTTAACATGAAAATATTTAGGGTTTCAGTTGGGAATTGTGGGTTACTCGATCCTGTGGTTTTGTGAATCTAGTTTCATAAAAATGGATAATTAGGATTGCTCAATCAGTCTAATGACCTTCGAAAGTATGCGAAGATGTAATTTAATTTGTAACCATTTCTTTTCAATCATTTGTGTGGGCATATTCATATGATCTAGTTTTTGATCCAAAGAGCATAATAGTGCTGTAAATCCCAGTCTAGGATTTTTGTTCTCATTGAATTAAATAGTTTCAGTAATGTTCAATTTAATCAACCTGAATTTGTTCTTGCCTGGATTAAGTGTTGTAGTCAACCTGGTAACTAAAACCAAGTTTCTTGTGGACACGACCCGTGGTTGCCGCTGCTAGCTACAACTGGCACCATGCACTTGTGATAAATTTAAGACAACAAGTTGTTGGGTTGCCGGGGACCTTTCTAGTTTTAGAATCAGAAGTGACCAATACACTCTAGATTAGGCTTTTTGTTTTTCTTTTTTTTATTCTGCTTTTCTTTACCTTTGCTTGGAGTCGCTTACGCTTGGTATAGTTCTTACTTTGTATGCACAAGCACAGTCAAGGGGACCACAATCTACTTCCCTCGAACCTGAGATTGAAGTAACTGCTCGCAAGTAAAGCGGTGCACGCAGGAAGATGAAAGCGGAGTCTGTGATGACTGGAAGAGACAATCGAGTTCTGAGAGACTATGCCATGCCTTAATCGTCGGGTATCATTTCCTCTATAGTGAACCCCACAGTGGAGGTCAACAACTTCGAGCTCTATCCAGCCCTTACCTCTCTGATGGAGAGATATCAGTTCGGTGGACACCCATCTGGGATTGAGATCAATAATTTCCTTGCAAAGTTTGATACCATCAAGCTTAATGAGGTATCATCTGATGCTATTCGATTGAGGCTTGGAGCTAGAGATTGGCTTCAGAATGAGGAGCCAAATGCCTTCACCACTTGGGGCGCACTTTCTAAAGCCTTCCTGAGCAAGTACTTCCCTCCAGGAAAGACTACCAAGTCAAGGGCAGATATCACCTCATTTGCCCAGATGTATGCCAAATCACTATATGAGGCTTGAGAGAGGTTCAAGGATCTTCAGCGCTAATGTCCACACCATGGAGTCCCCGATTGGCTGTTGATTCAAACCTTCTACAATGGACTAGAGCAAGCCCTAAAATATCCATTGATGATGCAGCTGGAGATTCTGTTATGGGAAAGTCGATTAATGCTGCAAAGGCTCTCCTGGAGACAAGGCTACTAATAACTACGATCAGTCCAGTGAGCGAGCCACTTCGAAGAGGGGTAATAGCAAGTATGATGTTGATGCTGTGGATATATTGGCTAGCAAGGTTGATGCCCTTACTCCGAGATTCGACAAATTGAGGACTTCTAATTCTGGGACTTCCTCTGGTATGATGTATGAGGTCAGTGTGTTTTGTGATGTGTGTGGTATCTAAGGGCATACAGCTGTGAGTGTTAAGCCTACTTCCAGGTAGTGGAACACGCTAATGCCATGCAAAACCTTAGCCTATGCCCATAAAACAACTCATACTCAAACATATATAACCCGGGGTGGAGAAATCATCTTAATTTCTCCTACAGAAACAGTAATCCTGTACCACCCACTGAAAATTAACCCCCAGGTTTCCAGTACAAGGCCCCTATAATCCACCCCCCAATAAAAATCAAACTTGGAGAGTCTTAGGGAGCGTTTCACTTACATTCAAACCAAGATTAATGAAGCTCTCGGTGAGCAAATTAATCAGCTGAACTCCAAATTTGATACCATGGCCTCCTCTCAAAAGGTAATGGACACCCAGATCGTATAGATCGCTCAACAAGTTAGTAGTTTATCCTGACTGCAGGGGCAACTACCATGCCAGCACGAGACTAACCCTAGGGGTCACATCATTGCTGTTTATACGAGAGATGATGGATTAGTGGAGAGCCCTGTGATGGTGCTTCAAGAGACTGCTCCCATTCATGTACCTATAGGACCAGTTGAGGTGCAAAAGAGGTGTAAGAGTTTAGAGGGGAAGAGTGTTCATTCACCTCCACTCCGCCCTTACCATCCACCCATTCTATACCCTTAAAGGGTGGCTAGATCCAAGCTTGAGCTCAAGTTTGTAAGGTTTTTAGATATGTTGCAGAGGATATATGTAGATATCCCTCTCTAGAAAGCTCTTAAAGAAGTACCCTCCCATTTGAGATTTTTAAGAAAGCTTCTTTCTAAGAAAGACTAACATAAGGAGCCTTTAGTGACCCCCATTGGGGAAGTATGTAGCATAGTCCTTAAGCACCAGTCATCATTAAAACTGCCTACTTCAGGTAGTTCTCCATTCCCTACTCCATTAGGGATGGGAAGATTGAGAGAGCCCTTTGTGACTTGACGGCCAGCGTGAGTTTGATGCCCCTCTCCCTTAGTAGGAAGCCGGGGTTGCTAATCTAAAACCTACTAACATCACCATCTTGCTAGCATATCACTCTGTCAGGTGCCCTGTAGGTATACTGGAGGACATTCCAGTTCAGTTTGATAAGTTTGTTATCCTGTGTGATTTCGTAGTTATCGATATAGATGACAGCTTTCAGGCCTCTATTATTCTAGGGAGGCCATTCTTATCCATTAGGGGAGCAATAATTGATGTGGTAGTAGGGAAGATCTTCTTTTAACTCTGTGATGAGAAGATTGATTTTTGCCTCTCTCCACCCATGGTCGTCTCGGCTCCTAGAGCGCCCCCGTCTCCTACAATTCACATTGCATGCATTAGCTCTTCAGTTATTACTATAATGGGGCCTCTGATGGGGATCCGACATCCCAAGGGAGACTATTTGCCGCATCTGAGTTTCCTCCGCTAATCTCAGCTAGCCTTGGACGCACTCTTGCATATTTAGAAGAGGTGGTGAACCCACTCTTTTCTTCCTCGTCAGCCTCTACTCCTGCTTAAGGTAATGGTCAAGCTCGGGACCTAAAACAAGCGCCTCTTGGGAGGAAACCCATGTTTTACTTCTTTAGGAAAAAAATCAAAAAAAAAATATTCAAAACAAACAAGGGAGAAAAAAGTCAGAAGTTGAAAAAGAGTGAACTTTAAGTCAGGAAAGGTGCACGGCCATGCATTTGAGGCAGAAAGTTTCCTGTAGAAATGCACAGCCAGCCTGGTGTTTATGTATGACCATGCGTCTGGGTTTTTAAACACAGCAGAGGCCTGAATTCTCTCTATCTCATCATCACTCTCTCAAACCTAACCCCCACCGCCACTCCAACTGGGACCCAGCACCCTCCAGCCACTGCCTTCTTCTGCAGCTCCCACTCCGGTACCTCCCTTATTTGCGGGCAAACCTCTTACTGGCGACCTCTCTTTCTCCCTCTTTCCTTTTTCACTTTTCTCCCTCTTTACAATTCGGCCCCTACAACCGCCACCTACCCTACTGGTCGTCGGCGACAGCCGACCCATTTCTCTCTCCCCACAACAAATTTCCCCAACTCCTTCTCCTCCAATTCAACATCCACATCAAACCCTAAAACCCTCACCCACCTCCAATCCAAGTTCTTCATCAATTTGGGGTCGATTTTGTGTAATTGAGTGCTTAATTGTATTGATTTTTGATTGAATTGACGCAATTTGGTTGAGTCTCCATAGGCATGGCTCCAAAAACTACAGGTGGTTCATCCTCATTGGCTCTCCAGTGAGGCACCAATGCGACCAATACCTCGTCTAGCCGCCCACTGGCTATCTCCCGAGGTAACCGTGCTCAATTTCACCTTCTACATGTGATTAATAAGCATGGTGTTGTGTTTGTGGACGATGTGCAATGTGAGAGATATGATACTTTGGTTACTAGGAAGATTAGTGAGCCTAAGTATCTAGATGTTGAATTGTTGCAAGCATTAGGCATGTAGGATGATACAAATGCATTACTTGGTCATTTGGGATGGCATGATTATGTGCAATTGAGATTCCCTATGTATGAAAAACTGGTGTGGGAGTTCCTTAGCTCCTTTACTATTGACACTGCGGGAGAGTACAACAGTGGATGATGATGCCACATTCATTTTAGATTGGGCGATCTCACACATGAAATGAATCTCGCCCGATTTAGCGAATTGTTGCAACTCTCACCAGGTGGTACAACTGATTTTATCGATCCGCATCACAATAGGAGTGACTTTTAGGGCAAGATCACGTGTCATGGCCAATCCTACATCTCTCTCTCATCTAAAGCCACCTCTATATGCAACCTCATTCTTAGGCACCTGCAGCACCTCACGGGGAACATCTTTTTTCCCAGACTAGAGAGTCAAGGGGTGCCTTAGAGGGGTGAGCTACTGATTCTGTGGGCGGCATTGCATGAGGTCCGTATCTACACCGCATTCCACATCTTGTCTCAGCTTGAGGACCAACCTGAGAGTAAGACCTTAGTCATTGCCTTGGGGGGCATAGTTGCAGTCCTCGCCTATAGTTTGGGGCACGAGGACCTTTTCCCTCTTATGCCTATCCTTTGGTAAGGTAGACGCCTCAACTTAGAGGCCTGTGTGCACATAGAGATATTCATAATGGTGGGCAACCAGGTATAGGTGAACCACCATGGTTGAGCCCTCTTTCATTTACCCGATACCCCTAACACCACTGTCACTAATGAAGCCAACTGGAGCTATGATGATGACCTTGATGCTAAGGGTGATGCCGAGGCTGTTGATGATGGTGCCTAACCTCACAGTGGGGGTGCAATAGAGGATACTCATGGAGACCCCGGTCCACTGCCACGGCTCTTTCCTGCTAGTGCTACTACTGATGAGGCCAGACCCTCTGGCTTCGCAGAGGACCCACTTCGTCATTTCCTTTCTGAGGAGTTTGCTTGCCTCCACATAAGGCTTGATCACATGGATGAGTGATACTCCTAGGACCATGCTGACCTCCTCTGTTGGCAGGACAAGTGGGACCGCAGGCAGCAGAACCTGGAGCATCTCATGTACTTCCCTTATGAGCACCACCAGTGGCCCTACCTTCTCCCCAATTGGAGGCCTAATGGCCCCCTCGGCCCTATTGATTCACTATGAGTATACCCCCTTCCCCCTATCTTGCATGCATATTTCTTTCATTTGGGACAATAAACAACTCCAGCATGGGGGATAAGCTCGTGAGCTCAGATTGGTTATCTCTACATGAGGTGCACTTTGGGTTGTCTAGACTAAAATTTGTGGTTGGTTGCGACATGTACATACCCCTATGCATTCAGCATGTATGCATTTAGATACCGTGTTTCATCCTAGCTTAGGTGCATTTTTAGGGTATATTAGTTTAGTTTTTATTCTCCGTATGAGAAAGCATGTATGATAGTGCATATCGGTAGGTGGTGCAGTGTATATATCTTATTTCCTAACCATTGGTCTCAAGTGTAGACGTGTTTAGTAGGGTGTTACAAGACTGCGAGGTAATTCTTTCAACCCTTCTCTTCAATTATCTACTTGTTGATTCCGTAGGTAGATTTATTGCTTTGAAAAAGTGAAAAAAAATTTAAAAGAATTGAAAAAGAAAAAAAGGGTTTTTGAAACCCCTCCTGTGATGATAAACCAAGACATTGGTGGTCAATTGGTTAATATGGTTATGCATACTTATGATTTATTCTTGGCAAATGTTTTCACATGATGACTCTGAAAAATTTTGACTGCGTTGTTTGGCTTTGCATACTGGTTGCCCTTGAAACCCCCTTGATCATGATTGATTATTCCTCTCAAGTGGGATATTCATGGGGCTAGTTGTGAATTTGTTAGTTTGTCCCGTGAGACTTTTGAGCCTGTTTAGACTATTTATCTATATCGTCTCATCTTTTATTTCATATATGACCCTCCTATGTGCAATTCCTCTAGAACTTGGTCTGTTTCTCTCTAAGGGTACACGTATGCTATGCATTTGAGGATATTATAGAGGCATTCTTTGATCTATTAGTAGCCATATAGCCAAATGACCTTCCTGGAATCTATATCATACCTTCGCTAGCCCTTTGTTCCTTTACCTGATTTCACTTGTTAAAAATGGACCTAATTACTTGCCCTTAACCTTATATGATTCCCTACCCTTACGCCAGGATTAGGTGAAATTTTATGGCAATGAATTTTGTTAGGTAGTGTGAGGTGTAAGCTAAGTTGTTTGGTTGGTTACCTTTCACTGTACTAACTGAGGAGATGAAAATTTGTTGTTCTCCTCCATTATACTTGTTGGGTTGATAGAATGTAGGGAATGAGTTGATGTTGAGCTTCTAAATTGTTTCCCCATGCCAATTAGAGAAAAATGATGACCAAAAAAAAAGAAAGACCAAAAAAAAGAAGAAAAAGAAGAAAAAGATGAAATTAGAATAAAATGCTGGCATGGTTGGCTTTCTATGATTTGTCTCAACTCACTTCCTAGGCCCATTCAAGGTGGTTTACAAATTGGTATGGTGAGTTGGGATGGTACCGCAGCATGATGTGATGTTTAGGATGTGTGAGGCTTCTTAGTCTGTTGGCTTTAACTCCACAATCCCAAATCCATTCCCCTTCCTTACCTCTAGCCTAAACCCCATTGCAACCTATAACAAGTCCTCTGGATTGTCATTTGCATGCGTATTTTAGTAGTGGATGATTGAGAAATCGACCAAGCCTATGCTAAGGTTGCTACACGTGGGAGGGTGATTGTGAGAGCCCCATATTTTCAAATAGATGAAATGGAGTGCATATGCTTTGTTTCCCCTATGAGAGTCACTATCATGCCTTCTAGTCTGTCACTTATTTGGAGGCATTTCAATTGAGAAGGGGGTATGATAGGGGGTAATTGGATGTTGAATTGATTAGTGTAGTCTTCTAGGTGATTCTAAATGAATTTTGAAACTACATGTTTACGACTTGAATTATCCCACTGGTTGTGCCCAACTACGATTGATTTGGCTTATTTTCCATTTGGCCTTGCCCGAGAAGGTGAGTATTTAGAGGTTTCGATTCCTCGTCAGTTCATTCATGTCTTAGTCTTGCTAAGGGATAAGTAAGAGATAAGCAAAGGAAAGTTGATAAACCTCTATTTTTACTATTTAGACCCTTCAATTCCACCAACCTTTTCCATATATTCCCTAGGATTCGTGGACGATTTGGTAAAAGTTACTCATCTTTGCTCATAATTTTCTTAATTGCATCAATTCTTCATTTTGTAGGCATGTTGGTCTCAATTTAAAGAATTTCAGCACTTATCGGATCAAAAGTGAGTGAAAAGCAAGGCTATGGGAAGGAACGAGGTTCAAGCATCAATTGGAAGGGTTAAAGGCTTGAAAGATTAAGCAGAAGACACCTGCATCACTAGTCATGCATGCAAGCATGGTTATGCAAGCCAGTAATTGAAGCCAGAAAAATGCACGGTCGAGTGTGCAGATTATGCATGACCATGCGCTAGAGGCAGAAACAGCCCTGTAGAAATGCACGGCCTGTGCATTTTTGTGGCCGTGCATTTTTGTATGGCCGTGCATCCCACAATTTTTCACAACTTAATTATTTTTCGTGGCAGTTTGGAGGATATCTTGGATTTTATTTTTCCAGACCACTTCAAGGGCAATTTTTAGGGTTTCTTTCCCAAATACTTTTGTACTAATCTAGATACTATTGGAGCGTAAAATTCCTTATTCTGGTTTGTGAATTAATCTTGGCAATTGAACGTTTCTCTTCCCTTCTCTTCGTGATTTTTATCAAAGTTTGTGCCTTTTGTCATGTTCTTCGGTTTCTCATTTGTAATTGGAATCATTATGATGATTAGCGGCTAAATCCCCTATCTCAGGTTGGGATTAGCCCCTATTATGCAATTTGGATTCATGCTTTAGGTTTATGCAATTGAATGCCCATGTTTGTAGCTGAATTCCAACTTAGTACGACAGATGTTCGATGAATTGCCCAAGAGGGAAGTATTCATTTTCTTAATTAGGGTTTAGGAGATCAACGAAAACTAAAAATCCTCTACTTAGTGGTACTTTGTGAGCGATTTATTTCTTAACATGAAAATAGTTAGGGTTTCAGTTGGAAATTGTGGGTTACGCGATCCTGTGGGTCTACGAATCTAGTTTCATGAGAATGGACAACTAGGATTGCTCAACCAGTCTAATGACCTTCGAAAGTAGGCTCAGATGTAATTCAATTTGTAACTATTTCATTTCAATCATTTGCGTGGCAGATTTGCATGACCTACTTTTTGATCCAAAGAGCATAATAGTGTGGTGGATACCAGTCTAGGATTTTTGTCATCATTGAATTAAATAGTTTCAGTAGCATCCCACTCTCCCTACTTCTCCAACTCCTAATGCCAATATTTTTTTGCAATTTTAATCTCCAACTTTCTCATTTAAAGTAAAATAAGAAAAAAACATAGTGCCACAAAGAGCCTAAAAAAGCATCATGCCGAGTTCAGGGTAACTAGGGCTGCTAATCAAACAAGAAGCACAATTTAAGGGAACGCAAAAAAAAAAATCTAAGAACGACCTATGGAATTAATCAATATTATATTGTTTTGGATTTGATATTGAGACTTCCAGCTAAGGTAAGTTGTCATAACTCTAGGCTTTCCTGATGGTTGCTCATTAGGAAGGTTATGAGCCTCTTTGTATCCTTAGCCCGCTACCCCTCCAAAAAAAAAAAGAAGATATCAAATTTTTTAAGGTAGTCAACTTTGAGGTCTTTTCTAAACATGAAAATTTAAAATGTATAAGGTGCTTGGATGCTAGGAATGAAATATGCCATCATTCAATTACAATCTTTTATTGAATCCCTAATATAAGTGTTGTACATTATAAATTTCTTAATTTATCTTTCGAATCTTGTCTCCTAGTGAATCATGATGGAGTAATCCTTGTAATGACCACAACCCATTAGGTATTGGTCCCCTATGAATGATTCCACTTATAAGAGGGGCTTCTTGTACTTATTATATTTACTTGGTTTTTAAATTGATTTATTAGAGATTCAAAGTAGAGTTGTTTGGGTGCTAAACTGAAAAATCAAGTTTTAATTTTAACTTTTAAGCTAAATGCCCCCTGTTGTTTGGTCCTAAGTTGACAGGGTAGTTGAAGGGGTACGAACTTGAGTTAGGAAAGGTTTGTCAAAGTTCTTAAAGAGTCCCTGGCGTGGGACTACTTGAATTCATTGTTCGATATGCAAGGACTCAGCTTAGGGGCAAAGAAATAATTTTTGGAAGGAAGATAGTTAGAGAACCGCTCGTCAGTACCAATGACATTTATTCATCAAATCAAAAAAATAAGAATATTATAGAAACCTACAAATTATTTAATTTATAAAAAATAAAAAACATTGTTCAATTTTTTAGAACAGAATGCACTAAATGTGTGATCAATCCCTTTGAATCATCACTTTTTAACTAAAGAAATAACACTAAAAACAGGAGGAAAAAAAGAGAAAGAAAGAGAAGAATTCTAGAAAATTATTTTGTAATTAGGTTGCATGAGTTGTTGATCACATCCTTACGACAAAAGAATATTACTCTAGAAAGCTGTGTCGAAGGACAAGCATTTAGTTGAGGAGGGTTTGGCTTGGTCTTGTGTGCTTTCGCAGTAAGTTACTTTTACGGTTGCCTTAGGGAGAGTTGTCATTTTCTTGTTGACATGATTGTTAATGATTGAACCCTCAACATGGAAGAACATGAGTAGAAGAGGTAGGTTCCATAAAATTTACCTAGGATTTCAAAATGTTGTTTCGTTACTTAAATCTTTCAAGAAGTTGCATCAAATAGAGAAGAGACACAACGATTTCCTATGCCAACCAAGTTCATTTCAATTTTTTAGTCTTTTAATTTATTTTTTTCTAATGATAACAACTTTGTGCCATTTAGGTATAGCATGAAGAAACATATAAATAAAATAGTGTGAGGACTATGACTTGGGGCTCGATCCTCCATGAATGGCTAGACCTGCTTGCTAGGTGTGCTTTTGTATAGGAAAACCAAATTTTTTCCCTAATATTAACAAAATTAATAAGAATAAATTTGCCATCCAATTTTCTTAGAAGACTTATAAAAAGCTATTTTACTTCTTTTATTCATGACCCTCAAATCAAAGTGAAAAGAACTTGCCTCTAGTAAAAACAGGTTTCAAAAAGAGGTCCCTAGCATAAGGACCATCTGCCTCCGTTGGCCTAAACCAAGGGATCCAAATTCAGGGCGAAAGTGTAAAATATGGATGAAGTGCACCCTTATGTCAACCATCATCATTGACAACCACTACAAATCAAATTAGGAAGTGAAATTGTCATATTAAGAGAAAACAGGCATGCAGCATATTAAGTACAATCATAGAAAATTAAAATGTTAATTAGGAAAAAGGAAAAGATAAAAGTAAATATTTACAGCAGGCATGGCCTATAAACTTAAAAAAAGCAAAACAAAAGAAAGAACGAAAAGGAAAAAAAGAAATGTATGTTTGAAAGATTAGCGCCCTCAAGTTACCTTGCTTGAGTCACGTGGAGAATCCCATGATCGAAAGCACCGAGCCTTGAATTGTGCCTTAAAGGGTTTTTAGGATAGGTTTGGGAAGGGTTTGGTTAGGTTCTTTGAATGTCTCAGTATTGTCTCAGAGTCTTATGAGGTTCTAGCCTTGTGTCTGAAGGCTAAGAGGGAGACTGAATTTACAACTGCAATAAATCAGTGTTTCCTAGGGTTTCCCGAGAATTGGTGCCATGTGAGCAAGGGTTTTTTTCTCTAATTTGAGTCGGTGGATGGGTCTCTAGAAGGTAGAATGGAAAAAAGAAGTAGGGTTGAGCTCTGCTAGGTAGAAACCTATCTATATTCTGGATTGGGTTTAGATGACACAACTTTTTTCGTCCATAACTTTTATGTTGGACCTTCATTTTGAGTGATTCTTTTTGTTAACTAAAAGCTTATGGATTCTAGTTTGAATTAATATTTTTGAATAAGCGTGGAAAAGGACATAAGTAAAATGATGAACATGTGTCATTTCTAGTGCATGACTCAATGATTAACTTATGTCCATTTCATTGCTTATAGGATTTTGATGTATGATAAGTCATTAGATAACTTATTCAATGTAGAAATTATTTATAAATTCAACAATGTTCTACGCCTTAAAATGGGGTGAAAATACAAAATGAATCTACATTAAAAGTTGAATACTGTCAATTTGGGCCTCGGACTTTTTGGATTCAATTAGCCTTTTGTGGGCATATCTAGATTTGGATGTGTAAGTTAAAGAATGTTAACATATTTTAAGGCTCCTCATTTTAATATTTTGGGATCCCCATAAGTCTCATTTGGTTAATTTATCATCATCATACAATTTATAAAAAGAAGACACTTTTGAGGTGTCTATAGTTAGCCCTCGCTTTGACCAAGCCTGAGTAAGAAGATGGTCAAAGTAAAGAACTTTATTTTTTTCTTACCTATTTGAAAGTTATGATGCCTAGACTTGGTCACTAGAAGATCTACAGCCTTGTGCCTATCCACTTTCGTTGTGACAGATGCTAATGACGCCTAAACATGGCTGCTGAGGGTCTTGAAGCTCGAAGGCCACCAACTTTCTCCCTGACAGAGGCAGACTTGTCATCCATTCAGAACTTATGAATTAACCTTTCACCGTTCTAGCAATTCTGAATTGACCTTTCACTGGCTTAATGATTCTACGATTTGACCTTTTGTCAGTCTAGTAGATCTTTTGCCGATCTAACAATTTTGAATGTAATATTTTGCTGGTTTATTGGACCTTTTGCTAATCTAGCAGTTTTGATGTTTGACCTTTCATCGTTCTAGTGGTTCTATTATTTGACCTTTTATCTATCTAACAAACCTTTTACGGGTGTATTGGCCCTACTATTTAGCTTTTTGCTGAACTAGTAGACCTTTCACAACTCTAATGGTTCTAAATTGTTGGCCTTCATCGACCTAGCATACCTTTCATCAATCTAATGATTTTAATATTTAATCTTCTACTGGTTTAGTAGTTCTGAGAGTGGTAACAAGAGAGCCTGAGGACCTATAGTCATATCCTTGTGAACTTAGTGCCTTGAGAGCCTAAAAACCTATAATTAAATCCCTGTGAACTTGGTTGCACCAAGCCTAAACAACTGTAGCTAGATTGCTGTGAAATACGTGGCTTGATGTCCTGAAGACCTATAGTTAGATCCTTGAGAACTTGATGTCGTGAGAGGCTAAAGACTTGTAGTGAAATCCCTATGAGCTTGGTGACACGCGAGCCTAAAGGCCTATAACCAAATCCCTGTGGAGTTGGTGGTGTGAGATCCTGAAGACATATAGCTACATCTTTGTGACCTTGATGGCGTGAAAGCCCAAAGACCCGTCGTCTGGTTCCTGTGAATGTTATGGCATGACAGCCTAAAGATTTATAGCCACATCACTTTAGACTTTGTAGAATGTGAACCCATTTGTTAGCTATCATTGGTTAGGTGTTGATGTGTATGAATTGTGGGGTTTGATTATAGCTTGCTCATAGCCATTCATTGTTAGGTGTCGATTCATCAAATCTTCAAATTTGACCTTTTGCCACTCTGGAATTGATGTCTTTTTCTTCTTATGGGTGTTTGTTAAATGTAGAAATGTCTTGGATGTTGAGGTGTCTTTTTATGCTAAAACGAAGAGGATAAGATGCCCTACTTGGCTCAATCCTATTGAACTTAATTACCTAATAACTTGAAGTTAGGTTAGCATCCTTTGTAAAAGGATGTGAATAAATTGCCTATTCAATGTAAGGGTCATATAAAGTCCGCTTTAGGATGGATCCCCTATGTTGATCGAGCCTAATTAAGGCATGCAGACAAAGTGCAGGAGTTGTTGATGCAATCTTAAGAACTTTTAATGTAAATTCATGGGTGAGAAGGATTGTCTACCCTTCCTATAAGTTTGTTGTAATGCCTTGTTGCACATTTCTTTGATCCAACGTTCCTTAAGTGATCAAGGCAAACGACAGGACAGTGACCATGCTAAAGACTCATGTATAGATACAAGTGCACTTGCTAGCCTAGGTGAGACTATGTATGTATGCTGACTATGCATATATGTGGTGACCTAACCTCGTATGCATGAACGTGGAAGCCTTATGCTAAGTTTGGGATTCATTAGGGAAGGCTTGAGTAAGGTACAAGAGACTAATGGCTTAGGTGTCACGTTGTTCTATAGTTGAGGTTATAACAGACGTTATAAAGGGTAAAAATTTAAGAGATTGTTGGGTTAGCTATGTCATAGGATATAAGTTGGCCAGGGCAAGGAATTTTTCTTTTTAAGTAAGAAGTAACCTTTAATTTTGTTTTAAAGGCTCCTATTTTGAAGAAACCCTCATAATTTCTACTTGTAGCAATAGGAAGCCCTAATTAAACGTATAAGGATAGTAATAGTCGAAGATGCTTTTACTGGTGTTAACTGGAGTAGCCACAAGTGCAACTGAATAAATGTGATTATTCCTATATTGGGAAATGTATACTATTAAGGAAACCCTAGTTATGTAGGGAAATATATGTGAGTCATCCGTCTTAGTGAGCCCATGCTTAGAGAATCTAAGATTGGAAACGAGTTTTCAACACTTAATCTTTCGGCTATGGTTCCTCTGAAGAATTCTAAATATTGAAATGGAGGTGAGATTAGAGGCTATGCTGACTATGAAGAAATGGTATAATGGAAGAATAGTTTTTCCAACTCTAATTTGATGGGAATATGTAATGAAATGCTTATGGTCCTCGAAAACCAATGTTGTATTTCTTCTCTCCTTTTGCATGGTCCACCTTTTTAAGTTTTCAGACCAGCTACTCTCTCTAGGTTTTCAGACCAGCTACTCTCTCTCTCTCTCTCTCTCTCTCTCTCAGGCATGACCAAAGCACACAATTGAGATGTTTCTCCATGAAAAAAGATTCTTTGTGGTTGGGCCTCAATGAGTATCACCGTATCTAAGATGGAATCAGGTCAGTCGTAGTTTGGTAGTAAGAACATACAGCTTAATGAAAGGGTGCCTCCATGACAACTTTTTGAGGTCGACATCAGGGCTAGGGTACCACAGGAAGGCACTCGGTATGAAAACTCAAATAACCCTTATGAATCCCCAAATGTGCATGGGTGATGAAGTTAGTGTGAATCAAGAATTTCTTCATATTTTTTATTCTTCTTCTTTTCAAGTTTATTTTTTCATTCTTCTCTTCTCTTTTTTTAGGCAATTCTTTTCTTTTTTCCCCCCTTGGATAGGACAATTTTGTCCAAACTCTTCTTTTTTTTTTATTACTGATTTTGATGTCACCCATAACACACTCCCACTTCCTAGATAGGTCAGATGTGGTTATGAAAGAAATAAGCGCTTTAAATGCTCAAATGGGTTCTAAGTGGTAATTTATTAGGTTTAAGAAACCTGTTAATGTAAGCTACAAAAGAAGGTCTCATAGTCTAAGGATGTCCTTTAAAGTTGCATGATCCATTGCAAAGAAATTTCAGGTATTTCCCTTTTTCAAAAGACAAATTGAAATCCATAATCACTTCTTTATTGTATTTCTATCCTCTTCTTTTGCCTAGCTCGCCTTACGAGGCTTTCCTAGTAGCCCCTCCTTTTTTCTTTTTCTTTTTTTTTAAATCTTGGATTCGTCACTGGACAAGAACATTTTAAAAGGAAAGGGAAAAATGAAATAGGTTTAGGAAGCATGAAAGTGTTGAAGTTTCAAAAGTTGGACTGAAAAAATGGGAGAGATAGTGAATAAGTGAAGGGACTTTTCGACTCAAGTTATGAATGCTTGTTCAAGGGGTTGGTGGTACTCTTGAGTTCCTTAAGTGTGGAGATCTATAGTAGGCTTAATGATAAAAGCCTAAAATTAAAGGGATAACTAATATGTTTAGTCTCCCATATCAATATCTTAAATGAATGGAGAACCCTTTTTAAGTGATTATGCAAGCTTCATTATAAGATGTTGCATCTAGCATCAAATATAATCCTAAAGTGAGCTCATTTAGCTTGACTTGAAGTGACGGCTTTTTTTCTTCTTTTTTTAGGGAATTTGGGGTGAATCCCTCGATGATGTAAAGGAGCTTTTGTGCTTGGGCTTCTTAACTCTGTGTTGAAGGTTCATAGCTATAGCTTCGTGCTTCCCAAATTTTGTGATCATTTCCCTAAGATGTCCCATTATTGACTAACTTGTGGGTTTCCCATTGGGAGTAATCTTTATTAGCATGCATCCAAGCGTCGCCTCTCTTATCTTCTCTATCTTGAGTAACAAGGTAATAGTTTGAAAGGTGGAATATAATGGAGGTGGGCAATGAAAGGGAAGGGTTAATGGTCTTGGGCAGAGGTTAAGGAAATGTCAAGTCAAAAGGGAAGGATGGCTTGGTAGGCTTAAAGGTTTAGGCTAGGCTTGAAGGGCAGGGTCAAGATGCCAGATTTAGGTTGCTAACTGGGGATGAAATCGGGCCTCACCTTAGACTCGGTTTCAAGTTGGACTGAGACAGCTAATCTATGAGCCTAAACTGTGTCTAAGTCTATCTTAGATGAATCATGCACATATATTAGGTCTAAACATGAATTAGTTCGGTTTGCCTAAAACCGGGATAGTTTAGACAATGTGGATGGATGTAGTGGACTCATAAATGAATCTTAGACCTATGAAATGCATGAATGATGCATGGAACATGGAGTTATGCATGGATAAAACATCTAGGTGTTAATTAAACTTATGCATTATGCATATGATGCATGATTGGATTCAACCTAAAATGGAATAAGGATCTGAAGGTCTAATGAGTTGTATTATGGACTTCAGTCTAGATGAACTTATAGATTGCACATGATGAGGCCAAATGATGTATGACTCTTTAGGCATAGCTAGCCTATAATCAATATGCTATGATCCAATAATGGTCTTCAGACTTTTCTAATCATGTAATAAGATTTGCAAGCTCATGATACAAAGTGACTTGGACGTAGCCTAAGGATGTCGACCCTTATATTATGATTCATGCAACGCCTAGAAACTATATGATTCACACCGGTCCTCTTCTAATGCAAAATCGAAACACTTGAACTTGATCTAATCTAGAGGTCTAAAACCTTATTGCACCCTCAACTGGGTCTGACTAAAATTTTCCTAGCCTAAGCCCTTGACACAATGATGATTTTATGAACCATAAAGCATGAATGCATGAGTCTTTAGGTAAAGGTCAATTTTAGATAGTCCACTAGAGTTCTAAGCATTCATGGCATCATGCATGCACATGAATTCTAATCTAATAGGAAATTCTAAGTTACATGTGGTTTAGTAAGGTTTAGACTAGCCATCTCATGATTCGAACACTTAATCCTCCATGAGTTGTATGGCACAACTGGAATGTTTGGCTGCTTTCCCACATGTAATGTGGATTAAAGGAAGTGTGCAACGAGTGCATGAAATAGTTGCCTACTCTGATAGAAGTCTAATGGACTCACTAAGTGATGAATTAATTTCCCTGAGAAGGCAGTAATGGGGTTAAACCTAAATGTGTTGTTAGTCCCAGCAAGACAGCACCTACTATGCAAGAAACCTAAGGCAAGCGTAACTAAAATATTTTTCAATTTAATTTTCGAATCTTACCCTCTTATAAAGTCCTAGTGGAATTACCACTATAAGAACCACAACATGGGGCTCATGTGTAGTTCCCATGAATGGGTAGACCCACTTGTAGGTGTGCTTTTGTATAACTTTGAAATTTGATTTGGATTAAAACAAAAAAATGAACATGAAGTCGAGCTTGTAAATGAACATGACAGGTTCATGGCCTAGGAAACCAGTAGTGTTTCTAGCCTAAGAGCACAGAAAGTTCGTGGCCCAGTCGACTAACTGTCCGTGCCCTGCCTTGGACCAAAAACTAGGTTTTTCCTCACTAATCCCTACAAAATTAATATGAACAAAGTCACTGGCCAGTTTTGCCAAGAACTAATTACTTCTTTTGTTAACCCTTAAATCAAAGGGACAACCAAAGGGATTGGGTTTACTAAAAGAAGGTTTTCAAAAGGAGGTCCATGGCATGGGGACGATCTAATTCTGTTGGCCTGAACTAAGAGATCTAAATTGAGGGGCAAAGATATAACACTAGGATAAAGTGCACCCCAATGCTGCGCATCATCGATCATTGATGACCTCTACTAATCAAATTGAGAAATAAAACATCGCATTAAAAGAAAACAGGCATGTAGTATGTTAAGTGCAATAATAGAAAATTAGAACATCAATTAGAAAAAAGGAAAAGATAAAATTAAATATTTCAGTGACGGGGACTAAGTTATGAAAGATTACATCTTTGAAATTAAATAAAGCAAAGCAAAGAAAAGAAGGAAAGGGAAAACCAGAATAGTCGGTTTGAAAGATTGGTGCCCTCATGTAACCTACCTCATTGACTTAGAGAACACTGGGATCGAGAATGTCAAGCATTAACTTGTACCTTAAAGGCTTTCGAGGATAGGTTTGAGAAAGATTTGGTTAGATTCTTTGAATTTGTTAGTCTTATCTCAGAGTTTTTTTAGGTTATGGTTGTGTGTCTAAAGGCTAGGTGAGGGCCGGAATTTACCGCTATAGAAAACGAGGGTTTCATAGGGTTTCTCTAGAATTTGGGCTACATGAGCTAAGGGTTTCCTCTAGTTTGAGATAGCAACTAGGGTTTATGGAAACTAGGTCAAAAAAAAGTAGTGGAGTCAGGCTCTAGTGGGCAGGAACTTATCCTTATTTCAGGTTAGGCTGCAGACAGCCTAACTTTGGCCATAACTTTCACGTCTGACCTTCATTTTGAGTGATTCTTTTTTCCCTAAAATCTTATTGAGTCTAGTTTCGAATGACATTGATTTCAAAATTTTGGATAAGTTTCAAAAAATACATAAGTGAAATGTTAAACATGTATCATTGTCATGTCTTAGTAATTGACTTATGTCCTTTCTGTTATTTATTGGATTTTAATGTATAATATATCTTTAGAAAATTAATTCAATGGAGAACATCAAAATCTAAACTTAATAATTTTATGCACCCTACGATGGGATGAAAATACAGAATAAATCTGAAGTAGAGGTTGAACACTATCAATTTGAGTCATTTTGGGATTTTTGGGCTAGAATAGGCTTTTGTGGGCATCCTTTGGTTTGGATGTGTAGGTCATGAGATGTTGGCACATTTTAAGACTCTTCATTTTAATTTCCTAGAGTTCCAAATCTTATTCGATCGGTTTATCATCATTAGATATTTTATAAAAAGAACATACTTTTTAGGTGTTTATAAATAGTAGGTTGGTCCGATTTTTTAATTTGCACGTACCTTGGTAATTATTTCATGTCACACTGCCTATCAAATTCGGGCATATAATATGAAATGAAAAGCTTATTTGTAGCGATTTTCACACTTGGGCCCTGCCCTTTTCTTGGGTGAATGCTCCCATTCCACTCATTTCTAGTCATTTTCACTCCTTCGTACTCTTTTTTTACTCTTTTCTACCTCTTAAAAGAAATCCCACTCCTACCCAACTCCACCACTTTTATTATGAGTTTTATTCTTAATATTAATAAGTATTATCGCTGTAATTATAAAATTAAATATTATTATTAATATTAATAATAATTATTACTATGATTAATTATTATTTCTATTATTGCTAATAATTATTATTATAGCAATTATTTTTAACCATTAATTATTATTAATAACTAAGAATAATATTAATAATAAATTTATACATTAATAATAACAACTACTAATTATTATTAATTAATTCATTGTTAAATAATATTTATTAACATTAATAATAATTATTATTAATTAATATTATTAATAATATTAATAATACTTATTATTGTTTTTAATATTAACAATTGTTATATTTATTAATATTTATTATTAACAATATTATTCTTAATAATAATTACTAGTAAGATTAATGATAATATATTTATTGATAATAATTATTTTTAATATTAACATAAACAATTATTATTTGCAGTCATAATAATAATATTACTAGTAATTATTACTAATTTTAATTAATAATAATTATAATAATTATAATTGCCATTGTAATTACTATTATTGTAAAATATTAATATTAATATTTTTATTAATTATTATCATTAATATTAACCATCATTATGCTTAATATTGTTAATATTAATAACAATTATTATTGTAGCCATTATTGTATATTGTTATTAATTAATTAATTATTAAACAATAATTATTAATTAAGGTTGATTATGACTGTTAGTAATAATTATTGTTTTCAATATTATTATTTTTGTAATTGTTAATTATTATTAATATTATTAATGAGTTATTTTTATTTTTATTAATATTAATATTAACAATGGTTATTACTAGCACTAATAATAATAATACTTACTATTAATATTAATTTTAATATGAATAACTATTATTATCAACATTAGCCGTTCTTATGATTATTAATACTAATACTAATAAAAATTACAGTTGTAATTATTATTGTTAAATATTATTATTACTAATAATTATTATTAATCATCAATTATTAGCTTCATTTTCAAGTAATAATAATATTATTATAGGGATTATTATTTAATGTTAAGTATTATTATTAATTGTTTTTAAAAAATAGAAAATTTAATAGTAATTAGTTTTTTATATAACAATGATAATAATTGATTATTTTTATTATTAATTAATTTATTTTAAATTATAATTATTATTATTAATAGTAAACATTATTAATGATTGTTAATAATATAAATAATTATTATTATTAACATTATTAATTTTTATATTTATTATTACTGAGTATTATTAATATTAGTAATTAGAAGTGTTTATTATTATTATTATTATTATTAATGAATAAGTAGTTTTTATTATTATTATTATTAGTAGTAATTATTATTACTATTAATCATAACAATAATAGCTATTATTGATAATAATAATAATTATTGTTATAATTACTGCTAATATTCATTAATAATAATCATTATAATAATTATAATTTTAATAATAAATTACTACTAATATTAATAATTAGTAATAATTATTACTATTAATATTAATGTTAATATCAATATCAATTATTATTATTAATATTAGCAATTATTCTGAGTATTATGAATATTAATAAGATTTATTGTCATTATTGTCAATATTGTTAGTGTTAAGAATTATTATAAACAGTGATTCATTATTATTTTTATTATTAATTCATTGTTATTACGATAATAATTATTAATTATTCTTATTAATTATTATTACTAATTATTTTTTATTATTAGTAATTATTACTACTGTTATACTAGTTATTATTAATTATTAATTATTATTAATTAATAATTATTATTGTTGTGATAATTATTAATAATTATTATGTTACACAAATTGTTAACATAACTAATATTAATATTTCCACTACATTCCACTCTTTTGCACTCATTGCCATTCCTTTCTACTCCCACATACAACAAACAAGTCCTATCCGCTCCTACCCACCTCTTTCCATGTCTTCTCACTTCTTTCCATTCCACAATCATAATATAACCACAAAACGAACAAAGCCTAATGGGACAATACATGCAAGAGAATCACTACAAATGATGAGCCTATACAATTGCGGCTTTTTTGTTTGGCCTTTTTGTTAGGAAAGAAGATGTTATGAAAATAATTATTATTTTATATTGTGATATGAGTTGTATTCTATTTCAAGTTCTTGTAACTTTTTTCCTAAGTTTGCTAGAATTAGGATTCTTGTAAGATTTATTTAAACCCATGTACTCATGCATATAGAATGAGAAGAAGAGAAAGAAGCCACGACAATTAGAGAAGAGGCCATGGCTAGTTGAGAGCAAATCACAATTACTTATTTTGCATCTAAATTCTTCATGGTATCAGAGCCATGACTGGGGGAAAAAATTCGTAATTGAAAATCAATCTCCTCATTTTTTACATCCGTCTGAAGGGTCAGGAGTTGCTATCACTTCGGTCATATTCAATGGTAAAAATTATAACTTATGGAGGAAGGCGGTAAGAACTGCATTGATAGCTAAAAATAAATTAAGGTTCATAGATGGAACTCCACCCAAGCCAAAACCAAAAGAAGGGGAAGACCAAAGTGAGTTAGAGGCTTAGGAGATGGTTAATTCCATGATATGTTCATGGATTATTAATGTAATCGATATAAGCTACACATAAGTGTGGCCTATGCTGAAACGGCCCAAATCATGTAGGAGAACTTGCCAAAGCAATATGCAATTGCAAACACTTCGAAAAACTCAGTAACTAAAAACTATGCCAAGGTCCCTCATTGTACTTGTGAAAAGTGTGAATGTGGGATTGGAGATAAAATCGTGAAGATGATTGATGAAGAGAGAACCCACCAATTCTTGATGGGACTAAACGCTGAGTCCTTTTCGGGTGTTCGTAGCCAAATTTTAGCATAAGACCCTTGCCATCTCTTGATATAATTTTCAACATAATGCAACAAGAAGAAAATTATAAACGTATCATGATGGAAAAGGACCATCGGACTAAGAATTCTACGACTTTTGCAGCAAGAGAACACTCCAACAACCAAGGGAGACCAACTTGCAAGCAGTGTGGTAAGTTCAGACACGAGGAAATAGATTGCTATGAATTAATTGGTTATCCAACGAATTGGAGTAGCTGAGGTCGAGGCTGTGGAGGATGAGGTGGTCGTGCAGGATATGGTAGCAGAACATTAGTAGGCATAGGTCATGGTGTCGGGCATGAGGCTGCCCACGCAGCAATGACACAAGCCGAGGCAGTAGGCGGCAGCAGCAGTACCACGGCTGAGCAGAGTCAATTCAGCATCCCGAGGCTGAGTTCAGAACAAATACAGAAACTTCTTAGCCTTCTGGAGGCTCCAAAAGGTTGTATTGACCGACTTTCAGGTGAGGTTTTATGGATGTTGGACAATGATGCTTCTTGCCACATGAAAGGAAATTCACGGGTTGCAAGAATTCGAGAAATCGCTTCCTGTGCCCATTGGTTTACCTAATGGAACCACTACTATGGCGACTCACCAAGGCTCCGTAAAATTGGGAGGAAACTTGAAATTAAACAATGTGCTTTATGTTCCTTCCTTGCAAAGCAATCTAATTTCAGTTGCTAGGTTACTTAAGGATTTGAGATGTTTAGTAATTTCTTCAGATGATGCTTGTGTGTTGCAGGACTGTACTTCGAGGACTCTGATTAGTGCGGGTAAGCAACAATGAGGATTCTATTGCTACAATGAAGGTTCATTGGAAAGAAATCGAGTGAACATCGTCAATGAAGGCAATTTATGGCACCAACGTATGGGGCATCCATCAAGTGAAGTGTTATCCTTTCTTGTAAGCAATTTAGGAGTTGTATTTAGTAAAAATAAGCATGAGGTGTGTGAAATTTGTTTTAGAGCAATGCAAACTCGTAGACCATTTTTTACAAGCCAAAATAAAGCTGAAAGTATTTTTGATCTCATCCATTGTGAATATGGGGTCCATATAGAGTTCCATCCTCTAGGGGTGCACATTATTTTTTAAGAATTCTTGATGATGTTAGTCTAGCCACTTGAGTTTATTTGATGCATGAAAGAGGGGAAATAAGTCAATTGTTAAAAAGTTTTGTTCTTCTAACCAAAAATCAATTTGGAGAAAGTGTTAAGATCATAAAGAGCGACAATGGATCTGAATTCACCTCCAATCCAATGCAGGAGTTCCATTAAAAAAAGGGAATTTTGCATGAAAATAGTTGTGTCGACACACCCTAACAGAACAGGAGGGTCGAGGAAAACATCATCATGTGTTGAATGTAGCTCGAACCCTTTTATTTCAAGCCAATTGACGTAAAAGGTTTTGGGGGGAATCTGTTCTTACAGCAACCCACTTAATAAATTGAACACCTAGCAAGCTGTTCTCTAGAAAGGCTCCTTATAGAATTCTCTACGGTCTGAGACTTCATATGAACGTATTTGAGTCTTTGGCATATTATGCTTTGCTCAAAACAAATTAAAACCTAAAGACAAGTTTGCCTCTCGAAGTAGAAAGTGTTTGTTTGTGGGTTAACCCCTGGGACATAAAGGATGGAAACTTTATGATTTGGACACGCATGATTTTTTTGTGAGTTGAGATGTGGTGTTCCATGAGCATATTTTCCCATTTATGACAATTAAGGAAGGTGGACATGAGGATATGAGTAGAAAACTCAGCAACAGAGAAGCCATAAAGGGAGACTTTATGGGGAAGCCTAGCGAAAGGGGAAGCGAATAGGGGCTCGATGAAGAGCGGGCCCAGAATGGGAGCACCTCGCAACAGGTTGAGGACCATCAGCCCCATGAGGTGCTGACCAAAAACAGCGAAGGACAAAGCCCAACCCAGATGAGGCAGCACGAAGATGAGCCCAAGAGTGTCTTGGACTAGCTTGCAGACCTACTGGGCTCATCAAATTCACCACCCATCCCAATGGTATTGGATCCTATTGTTGCAGCATAGACTTAGAGGGAGAGCAGCCCATCATCTCCAGGGAGAGTATCCAGACCGCCTCGGATCAGCAAGCGTCCAGTTCGGTATGATGGTTTTGTGTGCTATAGTGTTCGACCCAATGACCCACACAACGACTCCTCTATTGCTACCTCGTCCCAATAGAGATCCTCAGGCACGTGTTATCCTATGGCAAACTAAATATCATGTGAAAAATTTACTGCCTCTTGTGAAAATTTCCCAGCTGCCTTGACAAAGGTTGTGGAGCCTAAGTATTTTCAGGAAGCCGTCAAAGATCCCAAATGGCAAAAAGCAATGGCCGAAGAGATTCGCTCTTTGAAAGACAATAAAACTTGGATCATGGAAGATCTACCTCCAGGAAAAATACCAATTAGTTATGAATGGGTCTACGAGTCAAGTACGATCCTAATGGCAGCATTTAGCGATATAAGGCACATGGCGACTATCAAATTAAAGGATTCGATTACAATGAGACCTTCGCATCCGTGCCCAAAATGACAATTGTAAGGTGCTTTTTGTCAGTTGCAGTTGCAAAAGGATAAGATCTACATCAAATGGATGTCAACAATGCATTCCTGTATGGCGATCTAAAAGAGGAAGTGTTCATGAAGATGCCTCCGGATTTGGCATCTTCTGATCCAAATAAGGTATGTCGCCTCAAGAAGTCCTTATATGGACTCAGACAAGCCCCTTGACAATGGTTTGCAAAGTTATCTTCTAAATTATGTGAGTATGGGTTCGTAGATTACTCCATGTTTGTTTATTGAAAAGGGGGCATTTTCATAGCACCATTGGTTTATGTGGAAGATATAGTTCTTACAAGTAACAATGCTCAAGCATCTAAAAGCTTTAAGACTTATCTTCATGCCTACTTCAGTATAAAAGACCTAGGACCCTTAAAATATTTCCTATGTATTGAAGTTGTCAGAGGCCCTGAGGGCATTTTCCTGTGTCAATGAAAATTCTAATTTGGAGATTATAGATGAATGTGGATTATTGGGGGGTGAAACCAGTTGATTTTCCAATTGAAGAAAATCATAAGTTAGCACTGGCTATAGGACGAACATTGAATGATGCTACTAGATATCGCAGGTTGGTGGGAAGACTTATGTATCTCACTATCACTAGTCCTAACCATGCATTACACATCTTGTCCCAGTTTATGCAATCTCCCATAGAAGAACACATGGAGGCCGCTTGTCGTGTCCTTTGTTATCTCAAGGGTAATGCAGGAGAGGGTATGTTTCTTTCTGTCAGGAACAATCTACATCTCTATGGATTTTGTGACTCCGACTGGGGTATGTGTCCCCTCTCTAGGTACTTGTTGACAGGATACTTTATTACTCTTGGAGGATCACCTATATTCTAGAGGACCAAAATGCAGGCCACTATATCCAGATCTTCAGCTGAAGTTAAATACCGGGTTGTCACTGTAGCTACAGTGAATTGATATGTACAAAACGTTTTCTTGCTTCCATGGGAATCTTTCTTGACAAGCCCATGAAACTCTTTTGTGACGGCCAAGCAGCTCTTCACATAGCCAAGAACTCGGCATTTTATGAAAGAACCAAACATATCGAGCTAGATCGTCACTTTGTTCGGTAGAAGCTTGTTGCAGAATTACTTACACTCATGCATGTTACTTCACAGGATCAGCCTACTGGCATCTTCACAAAGGCACTTGGAAAAAGGCAGTTTCAATACCTCAAGAGCAAGTTCGGCATGGTCAATTTGCATGCTCTAATTTGAAAGGGAGTGTTAGGAAATAAGATCTTGTGAAAATAATTATTATTTTATCTTGTGATATGAATTGTATTTTATTTCAAGTTCTTGTAACTTCTTTCCTAAGTTTGCTAGAATTAGGATTCTTGTGAGATGTATTTAAACCCATGTACTCATCCATATTGAATGAGAAGAATAGAAAAGAAGCCACGACAATTAGAGAGGAGGCCACGACTAGTTGAGGGCAAATCACAATTATTTATTTTGGATCTAAGGTAGTGTTTGGTTGGAAGGAAAATGATTTTCGCGGAAAATGATTTTTCAATTTTTCGTTGCTTGGCACAACGAAAGATGGAAAGCTATTTTCCATGGAAAATTATTTTCCCCGCAATGGAGGGAAATGATTTCCTTTTTGAGAAAATAGGAAGTTAATTTTCTTCCTTCAACTCTTTGATGATATGGTAAGCTGAAGTTTAAGTACAAAATTCAATTTCAACAGTTTAGATCGAAACGTAACTTTCCAGTGAGAAAGATTAAAATAAACTCAAATTAAAATTTTCAGCTCAAATTTCTTTCATTTAGGGTGTGTTTGGTAGGGGGAAATTATTTTCCCTGAAAATCATTTTCCATGGAAAATGATTTCCCAAGGAAAATAATTTTCTACCTATATTTTCTGCTATTTGGTAGAATGAAAAATTATTTTTCCGAAAAATCATTTTCTCCTGTTTGGTAGAATGAAAAATCATTTTCCAAT
>NCQV01073449.1:56742-70638 GCA_002740545.1 Lophocereus schottii
TTAAGTTTATTGCAATTCACATGTTTAGTTGGACGAAATTACACATCGACAAATGAATTAAATTCCACTTGATTTACTTGATTACTATTTTGATGTGTAGTACGTCATAAAGATCCAGGTCAAAAGCAATAAGCTTGCCTGCTTGCGTTTTAGCCGAACTTGAGAGAAAAAAAGGACTCTTCTAGCAACAAATAAATTAGATTATTTAATTTTGTTGCCAGAAACGAAAAACCAAAAAAAAAAAAAAAGAGAGAGAGACTACATTTTTCACCAAAAACACGTAAATAAACTGTACGTTTATGTAATTGTTGCAGGTTTTGAGCACGTAAGCAGTGGTTGCTGTGGGACAGGGTACTTGGAGGCTTCCTTTTTATGCAACCGAGCTTCTTATGTTTGCCCGGATTCCTCAAAATATATGTTTTGGGACGCCATCCACCCTACTGAAATGACTTACTATCTCCTCTTTAGGAATCTCACCTCAGTTATTGATTACATTATTAAAGATTAACTGCTAGTTTTATCTTATATTTATTAGGGTAAATTTCGTACCTTGAATGATTTCTGTTAAGTTTTATATGGTACTATGTAGTAAAGTGAAATAAATTTGTGTTGCAAGTTATTGCAGTTTAAATGGATTATTGAGTAGATATAATTAATGCTAACAAGCTTTTTATCTTCTATAACGTTGAAGATGGTGCTTTGATTAATATTTCAATGATTGCAATAAAATCGATAGAAATTGTAGCTAATTATTGACAACTTAATATCTAAGAATTTAAAAAGATTGACATTAATGCATTCAATCAAAAACATGACAAATGTCTAACTACAATCATCTTATTCACTTTTATATATTATTACTAGTTTTTTAATCCATGTGTTACATGATTGATATCACTTATTGGTTGATAAGGACTGGTATCTTGTTATATATATTGATCTTGGTGATATGCTATATTGAGGTTTATGGACTTGATGATAGTAAATATTTTCTTACTTTATTTTATATAAAGCCACCTTAATATTATATTGTAATTGAATTTTTGAAGTGCAGCCTATGTTTTTTACTCCTGCAAGTCAAGAATGTTAATTTTTGTTTTACAATACTATGTGGTTTGATGCTATGTGATGGTTTTCTAAGTTTAAAAAAGGGTCATGATTTTATGAAATAAAAAAATGACGGTGGGAGCAAAGAAGTAAAGAACAACCATAGTATTTTGAGCAATTTAATGTTGTCTTTCTTAAACTTGGACTTTATTTTTAAAAATGCATTATATGATAATGTGAAATGTAATGTGCGAAAAGTAGTTCTACTATAAAATGTTTAACAACACATCATATTTGTTGTCTTTGCTATCTATTAGTCACCAACTTTTGTTCTTAGATTAAGTAACCTACAAAAGTAATCCACATTACACCATGTTACATTTTGACTTTTTGTTTATTCCTGACTACTTGTCATCAATGATACACTGTTTACTGCATGTAATGATTTTTTTTACATGCTTGTACATTTAAGTCAAAAATATAAGATAATATTTTGTATTGATTTGTACTTACCTATAGAAAGGTATTTCAATTGTGGACTTATGGCATATTGCATCTGTTTGGAGTTGCCTATACAATATAGTGAAGGAATTTATCAATTGTTAGTATTCTAATCTTTGATTATATTTAATTGTAAGAATCATAATTTGTCATAGTCTATTCATAATTGAAACCAACATGTTGTAGAATTTACTATCACTAAAAGAAGTATAGTGCTATGAATTTTTTTTGGGGGGGTAATTTGTATTAGTGAAGTTATTTTGAGTGCAAAATACCATAGGTAAGTTCTTGAACACTTCTTTTTGGACAATATTTCTTGTGTATAGTATTCATCGTCATGTTTAATGAGAAGCTTCAAATCTCCGGTGAAGTCACCCTTCATGATGTAACATACAGTTGTCCATGACTGAATACCAATTTGGAAGAAAAACTCCTGAACATTTCAATGATTGTGCCACTTTTAGTTATAATCACTGCATAGTAAACATGAATAGAAAATTGTCTTGTCTTTAATACGAAAGACCCTTTTTTTCCAGATGTATGCAAAACAATTCTAAGAATTGTAACCTTCATTTCGATATTTTTCCCTATTAAAATTCTTGCTTGTGTAATATATTGGCCCAAATGGTTCACTGTCAATCTAGTCCCATTACAAAGTCCTTATGAATGATTGATGTTTCTAAGCAAGATGACTAGACTGTAGCAAATGGTTCAGGAATCCTATCAGTGTTGGGCCATTCAAAAATTCTGTGGGATACATGTGCAGTTGCTCCATAGAAGCCATGGATCCTTAGCAGATTTCATCACAACTCTTGTATTCTTTGTAATCACCTGGGAGCAACTATGCCATGTAATTGTTCATATCATTCGTTGTTTCATTAAAAGGGGCCAGTATAGTGCACTCACTTGGGTAAGTATCATCATTGTGGTTCATGCTGAATGTTGGATATGTGTTCTGCACCATGTGATGTAATGTTTGTCATTGCTCTTCTAAAGATACTCATCTGAATACGAACCTAAGTTCACTCTAATTCTTCTCCTTTACGTGTTGCTGGAAAAGTGTCATCCCTGTTTTCTAAAAGCCATTTATTGAGTCCTTCAATTTTTGTATCTATGAAGCCATCCATTAACTTGTTCTTCACTAACATGCTCTTTCTTAACATGAAAACCTTGCATCCCAAATATATGATATATTGATCATTGCTTGCACCATATTTGGTCTTTTTCCTTTTGGTATTACTAGTAATACCTGTCTGAAATTACCTCCGAGGAATACAATGTTTCCTCCAAATAGCTATAATGATCTAATTGCATCCTTCTTTGCCACAATGTCTTTCATTGTCTTGTCGACTGCTCCAAAAGCGAATCTAGGATCCATAGGTGCCTCATCCCATATGATTAAGGAAGCTTGACAAAGAAGGTTGATTATTTGTTTTTGCCTTTTGACATTGCAGATTGAATGCTCAGATAAGTCTATCAGGATATTGAATCTGTTATAGGAGGTTCGCCCTCCTGTAATCAGCAATGATGCAATACCCATTCAAATAAGTAATACTATTATAATCAAAGTGGTTAACATATATATGTATGTATATTACTCTAATATACATTTATTACCTGATGAAGCAACAGTTATAACAATCTTCCTTTCGCTTCTTAACCATGAAGATATTGTGTTATATAGAAATGTCTTTCCTTTTCCTCCATGGCCATAGACAAAGAAAACTATTCCAGTGACGTTTACTGCTTCAAAAACAACATTGTAAATCTGTAACTACTCCTTGTTTAATGACATCTTAAATCTTTCATGCTATTTTCTCAAAAGTTGAACATCATATTTTAATTCTTCCTTTATCAACCAATTTTCTAGATGAGACATCTTTTGAGGACTTGGTTGTGGCAATGTAATAAAATCAGCCAAGCATTTACCATATCTATTCAGGATCTTTGCATTCTCTAGAATAATATTAATTCCCAATGCTTGTAAAACTTCCTTATATGATATGATATGTCCTGAAAAAAGCAATGTTGCATTGGTATTCGAAAAAAGGCACGGGTTGGATACCTCACAAAAACAAAAGGATGGTGATAAATAGTTCACCTAATTGACATGGCATGGCCCAATGGTTTTCTTCTTGGATATTATCATTCCACCTATTATTATCATTTAAAAGTCCCAAAACATAGCAAGCTTGCTTGAAACATTCCATAGGTGATCCTATTGACTGTTCTTATTTCCTCATAGCTCCCTCGCCCTTTTGCTGAGTTCAACAGGATTCTGAGGTACTACTTCTCACCAACACTTAAATGTATGTGGAGAATTCTTCCTATACACCTTGTGCGATGTCTTCGCATCCACATTTCTTTTTCACCCACTTTTGTTGCAATGGAGTTCACATTCTAAAGAATCATTCTAAACAAATTTGCTTGGGAAGTCTGCATATGTTTTTTTTGATAGGAAACATATGTGACTTCTTATGCTTCTACATAAATGATGTTCATCTTCATCAACTCGATGAACGTAGTATTCTCAATGTCATCTCTTTGTGTATAGCTTGGCAAGTAATCTTCATCTCTTAGTGTCACTGAATGTTCATGCTCCAAATATACTTGCAGGTGTATCACAAATGGATTTTTGTATTATATATCAAATCAAAAAGTCCTCCAAAAAGATTTGCAACATGATGGGCATCAACAATCTAAGTATGTTGTAATTTCATCATCTCCATTGGTTGAGGTACTATTTTCAATTACCATAGTAGCCTTATTGACCTCTTTGTTGACATAATTAAAGAGGTACTTAATTGATTTTGTTCTATTGCACCATTCGATATTAATATGTGCTTTGAGCATCACAACAATTCTTCGTTGTATGGAAAAACATTTCGATTGTGAAGCTTAATATCTCCTTTCTTTATGGTCCTGGAGAATTTAAACAATAAAATAACTACATATAGCATATCATTTATGTTGAATTTTAGCAGTATGTAAGTTCAATAATAGGTGCTAGGTGGTATTGCTAACCTCCTATCGTTACGCCTTCTATACAGGGGATGACTTGTTTCATCAATCATTGCATGTCGATGGAAACTATTTGGGAACTTCTTTGTACATACTTTCTCTTCTGCACATAGTGCATTTACATTATTAGGGGCTGCATGGCCCATGCATCGTGAATTGCGAGACAACGTTGTAGACCTCTGGCTCTTGACTTTTATTAGGGATCTCCGTTGAGATGAGTGTGTTGACATATGTAGGCATTATCATATCCTCTATCGTGAGCCACAATAATATGTGTGCAAGTGCCAAACCCCTTTTCTAGAATTCTATGGTATAGACCACTGAAACATAAACAAATTTCATCAAATGTAATCATATATAAGTTTAAATTATAAATACTTAATAACATATAAATCATTTTGTACAATTCTTGAGTTCGATATCCTTTTTCTAAGGTCTTTAGAATATAATTTTTAATCATTATGTAGTGTAAATTTGTTAAACTATGGGCCTACTTTTAAAAAGATGAATTTTGAAAACACTGTTTCTTGTAACCATGTCTTATATGGTCTTGTATAAAGGGGTGTAAGTTTTTCAATCTGTCATTGATGGTCATATATACATATGCACAACAATGGTTATGTACTAACTATATTACCATTGGAAATGACAATTTAACATGTTTACTTGATTAGGTTTTGCTAATGTGGTGATCTTTTGTAAGCACTTGCAACAGTTGTTCAAGTTTTAACTTGAATGTGCAACATATAGTATCAGGTCTGTCCTCAACTCTTTGTTATTCGATATACTCCAACATTTCTTAGACTCTTAGCCATTTTGGATAAGCCATAAAAGTAATGAGGAAATATGGGTTGCTATATTTTCTGTATATTGCCATTGCATTTTAAAGTTTGATATCATACATCGAGGCCTATGAGTGAATGAAGAAGGCAACACTATGCATCTACTAGTGGACTCAGCATCTATGTTTCACTTAAAAATGTCATCACATACATTTCTATACAGTCCTAATCTTAGTTCTTTTTGGTGTGTCTTCAAGTATTACAATTGCTTTTCTTCGATTCTTGAGTAAGCATCAACTATGTGTTATTAAAAAATCTTCTCGCCATTGTAAAATGAAGGATGGATTGTTTTCTACCGCTCTCTATAATCCATGAGTTTGATGGTCAATTATGATGTCGCATCCAATATTGCTACATTCAAAGTCGGCAATAATTAAAGCTGCAATCTCTGTTGCTGTTGGAGCAATATACTGTCAATTTGCCTCATTTCTTTCTCTAATTAGCAAATATTCAAATTTGTGGGGGTGCTCCTCCTTTAATTTGTTTCTAGCCATGAGGGCACTATAGATGTCAAACATATGCATCAGACATTCCATAATTTCTTCTTTCAGTTTGCTTGATTTATCATTTTTACCTAGTGTCCCAAGTATATTCCACGCCTGCTTTTCGTGTCAAAGATATACAATTGTGCAAACTTTGACTTGTCGTTTTGCTTTGATAAGATTGACCCAATCATGTTGGCTCCCATCAAAGCGAAGGAGAAAATTGAATTGTATGCTCTTATGTTGTCTTTGAAATTTGCAGCAGTCTAGCCTTTTCTATGGTCAACTAACTTGTGAAGGTATATCTATGCTTCCTTTAGCTTTGCAAGTTTCACTATTCCTTCCGCACAACACAAAGAGAATATTGGGTTTGCTGTGCTATGCGATTTTTGAAGTCTTTCTTCATACCACCTAATTGTATCACAAAACTGACACTTGTGGCCAGGTGGTCCAAGGTTGAGATGTCTTGGCTAGGTGCCTGCAATATGGATTAGATGCATTAGTCTTTCATGTTTGAAATCAATATTGATTTTTTAATCTACTATAAATAGATCATTAACTTATAGCTCTTGTATGTCAGCTTGGCTAGTTGAACCTTCAAACTAATAGGGAGGCTTTTGTGTCCACGTCTTATGCATGAGTCATAGACATTAACTAAGCATTTGGTTACGCTTATTATATTTTGTATAAAAACATCTATTAAAGTATAATTTCATTCATTCTAATAATTCAGATATTGGAAAAATATGTTGAAATTGTTTATACCTTCTTGTTTTTGTTGATCCTTTTTTTCCCCTTCACAAGAGGAGCATCAATTGAATCCTGAGTTTTCTTCTTATGTAAGTGTACTCTATTTGAATCAAGGATTGAACAATTTTTCTGTCGATATTCTTTACATTGCAATTTATCCATTATTTATAGTCAATCCTTTTCTAAAATCTCTTTTCCAAATGCTAAGTAGATGTTGCAAATTGTCGCAAAAAGAATAGGGAATAAAATGACTTAAACTTCGAAACCATATCAAGTCGTTATATTACAAATAATAGTAGAGACACCATTGAGAAGGACCACCACAGACTGTAGTTATAATAGTAGTAGTAGTAGTGGCAGTAGTAGTAGCAACAACAATAATAATAATAATAATAATAATAATAATAATAATAATAATAATAACAACAACAACAACAACAACAACAACAACAACAACAATAGTAGTAGTAGTAATAATAATAATGATAAATTTAAGAAGAGCCATCATACAATGTAATAACAATAATAACAATAATAATAATAATAATACTAATACTAATAATAATAATAATAGTAATAATAATAATAATAATAATACTACTACTACTACTACTACTACTACTACTACTACTACTACTAATAATAATAATAATAATAATAATAATAATAGTAGTAGTAGTAGTAGTATTGTTTCTGCTACTACTTTGTGTGGCTAACGGGTAAGAAGAATGATCATGCACTTTAATTTCTTGCCTATTTATATGTAGAAGGAGAATATTTGTTTGGAAAAATTGACCCTATAGCATTTTTTTAAAATTCCAGCAGAGAACAGTAATATTCAAAGAGAAAGACAACTAGTAAAATCTTTTACTACTCTATTCGACGTATCCTTTAATGAGTTGGGCATAAATTACCGTAAAGTTTAAATGAAGTCTAAGTAGTTGGCAGATGATAGATATAGATATATTTTGTCTTGTATAAGTATTTAATTAAATAAAAAATATAATTGAAATTATCATGGGATCTTCTTTATATCTATTTTCATATAGATGTTACTATTTTCTTATATGGACTCACAATAGAGACATTGAATATGTTACTAATTGATTGTTTCAAGAATTCAAAGTTATACATTTAATTTGTATGCACAATTTTTCGTGTACGTAATTGAAAAAATAAGAAAAATGTACTACTTTTATTATTGCTTAGGTTCTGCCTTTTTATGTATTTGGAGGGGGAGAGCTCTTACTATATTCTGTAGATTAGCAATGTTGTGAAGTTTTTTTTTTTTTGAGTTCCTGGTTTTTTAAACTAAGGAAATTAATTCCTTGGCATAACATACATAATATTCCAAAGAAAATTGCTGGATAAATCAAGTCTTAAGTAAGAAATTTAAATTGCAATAATTAATAAAGTTGGGTGCAATAGTGGATGAGTATTTGTTCGGTAAATTTAGTTTTTTGAATAACATGATTTTTTATTCAAGTTGAGTATATGGAAAGGAAAGTATTATAACTTTGAACGTAGAACAATTGCTTTGTGACACAATCTTGAGTTTCTGCTCATAAATTTGGGGCTATCTAAGAGATTTGTTGTATCCTTTACTTTATTTTGATTCTTCATGATAAATAGTTGTCTGTTATCTTCAATGCATTTTTATGAATAAATTGCATACTGATGGATTAATCTAGCTGGAAACACATCAGATGTTTTAGTTTGTTTATGTTGCACAGAAGCACACATTTAGTGACATACTAATAATTTGAGAAGGGAATTCACTTATTAGTTGTCTTAATGTGTGTAGTAGTGGTTTAGTTTGTTGACCTTTTAGGATGCACCATATAATAGGGTCTTCTTTAATTTCCAGTATCCATTTTGGAAAGGATGAGATTACGATCCTACAAAATATGTAGTAGGGACATTATGAAGTTGAGCACAAATAGTCTTTAGGCTAAATATTAGCATTCTAATTCTATTACACTTAGTAGAAAATTCGACACTTTGGTACATCCAGTTTTGGTGTATTTACCGTTTGGCCCAGGTTTTGAAAAATTGAACACTTCGGTACCCCCAGTTTTGATGAAAGTGACTTTCTAGTGCTTTTTACTATTGTTTTAGTCCCTAAACTTTTAGAAATTGTGGAAAGGTTCCTAAAAATGGTTAACTATGCAAATAAGCTATTTTTAGGGTTTTTTTCAATAAATATGCTTGTTTTTCATGATTAAACTTCTTATAATGACTTTACTGGTATTAGTTATCACAACCTATTACTTATATCATAAATATTATACTTTATGTGGTTATAGGCCCACCATACTTAGCGAAATAATTAAAACTTAATTAGAGTTTTGGCCGTTACCTGAACTTAGTCGGCACTGGACCCTGACATTTCTATAGCTTTCAGTTTACAGAGATTACTAGTCTTAGCCACACCTCCCTTAGATGAGGTACAATACAGATATGTTTCGTTTCCTACCTCAGACTGTAGTCACTAATCAAAAGTTTTATATTTTAAAGGATAGTGAGACTTTCATCAATAAATTACAATATTTATGATATAAGGTTAGATTGAATAACGTTCCGTATTAGGAAACTTCTTTTATTAAAAGCTCAAAAATGGATATATTATAATAGAAAGCTTGAAGAGGGACCTGAGTTAAGATCATTAGAGATACTTGCTTATAGAGAAATGGAGAATCCAAAAATCTCTTTTACTCAAGAATACTCAAATGACCGGGTCCCTTCTTAGTACTCGACCCCTCCTTTTATAAAGGGAAAAGGGGTACATAGGATACCTAATGGTTACAGTACATATTGCGTTCACACATGGTTGTAGTGCATTCACATGGCTGCAGTGGGATTGCTTTATTTTATAGACCTAACACTTATCAAAATAGTACAATAATGGAGCAATCACTTTTCAAAGTTTTTAATGATGACAAGACTAGTCATCATTATTGAGATTTTTCACGCTTTCATCTCCAATTATATCTTTCAGACCATCATTATTTGGATAATCATCAAAATCTTCATCAAATTGAAGATATTCTGGATCTCATTTCTCAAATAATTCAAGAAGATATTTCTTTCTTTGTTCTGATAAGAATTTTTTAGCTCCATCATCAAAGAGATAATCAAAGATATCTTCTGAAACTACTCTCATCACCTTCATGTACTCTTTAAACTCATTGTCATAGGCAAAAGTAGTGTTTCCGCAATGCAATAGTGTTTTGCCTTGTTCAATTACTGCCCAGCTTTGATGGTAAATGTTTTAAAAACTGATGACTCTTGCTAAAACAGGATTAGTAACTTATGCTCATTGTTCTAAAAACCATTCTTTTCGTTAATCATAAGGATTGTCAAAATCAACAAATTGACAAGATAATAAGCCGGTTTAACTTTTCTATTTTCAAACTAAATTAGTGGACAATGTACTTCCACATATAGGCATCAATTATTTGGGATTTTTGTTGGACCATCAAGAGATGTAGAATCCAATGGATCCTTTGAAACATGTATTGCTGAAATTTAGTGAGTGTTGAGAAAAATGGGAACTTTGGATCTGGAACTTCATAAAGTAAACTACTGTCCCGTACTCCCATGCTTTAATGACAGGGTCATATAGAGAGATTGAATTTGCAGGAAAACTAACACCACCAACTCTAAAACTTATAGGTGTTATACTCTATGACTCCCAAATATGATAGGAATAGTTATGGCAATAGTTGATGCAGGCTGCATACCATTCATTGAACCGTTTTTCTTGAACATGAGAACTTGTTTTTTCTTGAATATCATAAGGGCATCTTAAGTAATTGACTTATAACTCTAGAAGGAAAAATATTTGGGCTATTAGATAGGTAGAAGATAGTAGACCAAAACGTGATCTATTTTTTGTATGGAATTCTAAATTGTCAATAAGGACTTTACTAGAAGGAGAAACCTGTTCTAGTATCACTAGCATTTCATTATACATTTCCTCCTTTTCTAGCAGGAGTTCTGCTCTGATGATCACCATTGGTAAGTTCTCGAGTTAAACTATTTGGCAGAAAATTCTTTGATCCCTGTATATGTTCAACAGAGAATGAAAATTGGTTAAGTCATAATTGCCAATGCAGGAGTCGCCTTTGTACTTACACATTTGATAAATTCTTTTTTACAAAACCAAGTATTCATTTGCAATTAGTTCAAACGAGAAAAGGTTTTTGGCTAAAAAGATTAAAAACTTTTCAATTTCCCTTATGACTATAAGGATTTTTTTTCCATTGTGTGATAGTTGCATTTTGCCTTATCAAAACTTCCACTGTAATATTTGTAGAGTTTTTCCCCTGCTTTGATTTTGAGTACTGTACTTCAGTGCTCATTTATGGCATTTGTCTCAAGAATCAAATCATCTCCTTCATTAGATAAATTAAGAATATGAAGATTTTTACACATTTTTTGAAGTTCTAGACAATATTTGAATCGCTAAGGGTCCACGCTCAACTTTCTTCTTTCTTGAGTTTCCTCTGCAATGGCTTTCATAATTTGGCTACATTTTTAATAAAATCTGAAGCATAGGCAAGTCATCCGAGAAGCCTTTCTAACTGCTTCCTATCTTCAATCCTTTCAGGAAAATTTTCGTTTTTTTTCTAGAATATATTTTTGTAGAGTTATTTATTCGACTCTTATCTCTAGACCTAGAAACTCAATCTCTTGTTCAGTATAAGTGCACTTGTTCTTACCAAGCATAATGTCATAATTAATGCATCTTTGGGCGACAACTAAGACGTCGTTGTGCTGTTCTATGTTTTTGAAAAATACAAAGATATCATCAATGTAAACTAAATAACAATGATTAAGATCTTTAAAGATGTTATCTATTCTTCTTTGAAATATTTGAGGTGCATTGTTTAGACCGACTTTCATTACTATCCACTCATAGTGTCATTGTGGGGCACTAAAAGCAGGTAAAGGAATGCTTTTTTCATCCATTTTAATTTGTCGATATCCACTTTTGCAATCCATTTTCCAAAACCAAGAGGTTATTTGAATTCTGTTGAAAATGACTATTTTGATATGAATGTAATAACCATCAAAGACAGTATTATCATTAAGTTTTTTTGTAATTGATTACCATTCTTGCTTTTCCTCATTTTTCTTTAGCATGATTTCTTACCATGAAAGCAGGACTTGTGTGAGGATTGTTGTTATTCCTGATTAGCCCGTTATCCAGAAGTTCTTTAATTTGTTTCTCACATTCTTAGATATCCTGGTGTGCATACACCATTTGTTTAACTCAGATAATAGTGTTGGAATTTAATATAGTGATTTTAGCAAAGGTTTTATCTTTATCGCAGAATTTTAGGCCATTATCAGAGTAGGGTTCTTTGCATAATTTTTCTTGTCATTCAATAATCTGCTCTTTAACAGATAACTCAACAAATGAGATTGTGAGTGCTACCTCTCATTGTACAGAGATTACCAAACTCAATCTTTTGATGAGTGTAAGCCTTACTTAATTTTTTAATAGGAATAGAGTGATTATTAATTGTGAATATTATTTTGTTTATGGTCTGTGTGTATGGAAAATATAATCTCCAAAATTTATTTGCAATAATTATATCATGAGAGGGTTGATCAGTAGCCCATGGAACTGGTATAATGCATTCCAAAGCGTGCAGAACAACCACTATCTATTTAGGTGCACAATTCACATTTATTATCTCCCTCTAAACATACCTTTATTGGGATATAGATGCTATTAGGATTTGTATTGGTAGCTTCATAGCATATCTCCATAGTTATATTTTTTATTAATTAATCCTCATAGATTAGTTCACTAACAGTTCTGGTTTTGTACCCAATGACCTTTCTATTAAGGCTCATACTTTTATCAACACTATGTCTTGTAGGTTTAAAACTCATTCTGTTTATTTCACTGGTCATACTAATTATATCGTCTTCTTTAGCTGATGAAGATCCTTCTTCCCCCTTTGATCTTGCACTCATGCTTCTTAATAATTGGGGTTTAATGATTATTTTACCATTCTCATCAATTTTTATCACGTTTTTCTTATTAATTTTAGTAGGGTTGGTTAAGCTAGAAATCCATGACCTGTTAATTTTTATCTCTTGAAGATTGGATTTAATCCTTTGGATTTTTTGCATAAGGGTAGGGCTTTCAAACTTTTCCGCCTCTATCATTATCATCTTAGTTTTCGGATCTATTGCATCATCTAATTTGTAGATAATTTTCCAAAATATCCTTAAACTGTATCATCCTTTTTTCATATCCATTTCAACTGTTTTCATCTTAAGGGATTAGGAAGTTTTTACCAAATTCATCTTGTATACTCACATAATATCTAGGTCGACAGTTGAATCTTACTGATCCATTAAATAAATTGGTCTTAATCCCTATGATAATTTGATTATTAAATTTGGTATGCCTAATACCACAGAACAAAGCATAAAGATCAATATCCTTACCATAATATTGTAATAGAGTGATTTGAACTTGGATGCTTCCAACGTGGATATATCTATACTTTCTATCTTTATTTCTAAATCTTCTTTCATTAGATTAACTTAAGGATGTTTTCCGTGTTAATTAGATTAACTTCGCCGACATCACAGGCACATTCTTTTATTTCTAAATCTTCTTTCATCATCTCACATACTTATTTGCTTTTTAATTGAAAGATGGACTTTTTATAGATCATGTCTTTTTGGATTATGGGAAAGACCCAATCTCCTTTGACTTTTTTGTTATCATATTCTACAACAAAGTGTTCTCCTTAAAGATCACCAAAACTAATCGAGCCACTTTCAATTATATGACTGGTTTCTTCATAATTATTTTCTTCATATTCATTGTTCAATGTAATTTTAACAATTCCTTTATTGTTATTTAGAGCTAGATCTAATGCCTCATCCTCGCTAAGCTCAACATAATCTAGGCTTCCCAAGGTTTCAATAAGCTTGTTATTCTTCATATTTTTGCATTCATTACCATAATGTCCTACTTTTTCGCATGTCCAATATTTGCAATTGTTTTCCCTGCAGGAGAATAAGCCGCTTTCTTTAAAAAATCTTCGTTTTTTAAGACTTGGTTTGTTATAATATGTTCTTCTATGTTTCTTACCCCTTTGCTTGTTAGATCTCTTTTTGTTACAGAATTTTCCTTTCCTTCTTTTTTCAGGTTTCTTTCCCCATTGGTATGGTCAATCCTAGCAAGTTAGAAATTGCTTCTTATTTTTTTTTTTTTTTTT
>NCQV01073459.1:0-14029 GCA_002740545.1 Lophocereus schottii
AACTACCATATCTAGATCCTTTATAGATCGAAATACTATCTGTTAATTTTACTGCCTGGACAAAGCTCCTAAGTAATGACCTACAGAATTGCTCCACATGCTCCATTTTCCTCTTTGTATTTTACAATTATTATTATCCCAAAATAATCTTCCTAAATGATGTGTATAACCAACCAATGGCCTTGAATCGTCCATCAAATGAATTATCTCTTGGTTAACATTGGGTTTTCTTATAAAATGTTTTTGTATCATTTAGGAAGAACAAAACAGATCAAGGGAGTAATTTCTTAAATTTTGTAGGCCTTATGCTTATTTAATTTCCTGCAGAAACACATTTTGATCCATTTTAAGGCTTTGTTCTTTTCGTTGGGAAATTGCAGGTGTGGGATGGGTGGGAGTAGGAAAGGAAGGGAAGGAATGGGTGAGAGTGGGTAGAAGTGGTATTTTTTTTTTAAGTGTGAAAAAGGAAGTAAAAGAGTGGAAAGGAGTGGGAAGAAGTGGAAAGGAGTTGAATGAAGTAGGAGAGTTGATGTAAGTTATGTATTTTTTTTTAATTAATGTAATATTTTATTTGTGATAGTAATCACCGATGATAAAAAAATTTTTTGACTAAAAAAAATATTTTTCTGTATTGACTCAGGTACGAAATATTGTTTCATGGCCGTTGTGCTCCAAAAAAATTACAATTTTCATTATTCGTAAAACAAATTACGGATGTATTTTTTTCATATATTAACCAAATACGAACAACGAAAAAAATACACATATGTTTAGGGCTTGTTCTTTTCTTTGGTAAATCCAAATTTACCAACCTCAACCAACTTCAACTCACATCAACCCACTTCTCGAACTTCAATAAAAAATATCAACTTCAACCCACTTCAGCCAACTTCAACACATTTTTTACCATTTTAACCAACTTTTGCCCATCATACAAAATAAAAATTCAACTCACTTCAACCAAGTTCAACCCACTTCCACAAAAAGTACTCAGTCCAGCCCACTTTAACCCACTTCAATAAAAAAATACCCACTTCAACCTACTTTAACCCACTTCTATCGATCTCAACCAACTTCACTCATTTACCAACCTATACTTCCCAACGAAAAGAACAGACCTTCAGTACACGAAAAACAATCATGTGCAATTTGTATAAAGAACTTCCAATATTTTGTTACCAACACACACGGAAAAAATATCTGCTTAAAATACACGTACAATACATCTGCACTTCCTGTCATAAATTACAAACAACGCCAACACAATTTATATATTCCTTCATTATGCCGGAAAAAATATCTGCAAATATGGCCCCAAATTACGATGAACGATAAATAAATCTGTTATACATACAGCAACAACAATCCACGCTTTGGTGACCTATAATAAATATTTCGTAAGCAACGTAAAAAAAAATTTAAACATCTCTTCCATACAGAATCAAACCCAAAATATCTACCAGTCATAAAAAACTAACATTTGCTTAACAAAGCAAAAAAATTATTATTTCTTCAATACATATAACAAAAATTACTTCATCTACAATTTCTGCCATGACTAACAAATATTTCCATAACATCCGAAAAATAAATAAAACTTTTCATAATTGTTATCAGACTATTTGTACACACAATTACAAAAATTATAAAAGTTTTCAAAATATGAAAAATAATAGTTATATGTAGGAGTGGGAAGGAGTGGATGAAAGTGGGTGAAAGTGGGAAGGAATGGCATTTTTTTAAAGTGTAGGAAGATGTGGGAAAGGGGGGAAGAAGTGGGTGGGTTCCATTAAACTACGAAAAGAACAAGGCCTACGTTGATGGCAAACGAACTCAGGAGACAATGATATTAAAAAAGAAATAAAATTTGATTAGAAAAAATGTTAAATGTCAACCATTCTCCCTACCTGAAAAATTAATTTTACCTAGGAAATGACTTTTTCAAAGCGGTAATACAATGAAATGCTATCGACTGATCTCAACTAATACTAGTAAACGACTACCTTAGAAAAAATGATCATATCTTTTTGGGCCAAAAGGGAATTGATATGAGAAAGAAACAGACTTTTTCGTTTTCTGATTTCCTTCCGTAAGACCAGCTATTCAATAAAAATAAATAAACAAAAAAGCCCCAAAAGATACATGGGTCTGCAACATCGACAAGGGAACCATCATCACCATAAAATTTCCAATTATCATAGAATCACAAATTCTTTCTTCTTTCCCCCTATTTGACAGGCAGTAAATGACAACAGACTACAAGGGGATACAGCTGTCAAACCTGGGAGTTCACTTACATTCCAAAACATTCAGCATGGAAATAAGTAGATGTCAAGCAAAAAGAATCACCAAAACAAACATCAAGTGACACTTACTTTAGGTAGCTGTCACTTTCTTTAAGTGCATGAAGCTCAAATAAATGTCGTGCATTTGAACCCAGCACTTCAGCAACTATTGTCCACTGGATGACAACACAAGTTAGCACAGCTTTCCAAGGAGAAACGATAAAGGAGAAAATTTGGAGCACAAAAGTCATTCTTCCTATTAGCACTTCAACTGCGGTTAGTTGACGAATCCCAAAATGCTCATAGTACAACAACACCACCACTTCCCAGTGTGGGTCCCGCTTTCGCGGGGTTTGGGGAGATCCAGCTGTAGACAACCTTACCTCTACGAGCATTCCTACCATTAGAGAGGCTGATTCCAAGAATTCCAAAATGCTGCAATAATCAAAAGACTCCTTAATGTATCAGCATACACAACACACCCCCACATCCTTAAGAAAGATTGAGCCATAAGAATATTCTCACCTCGAAGGAACTGAAATAGTTCGGCACCATATGCAACTTGGCCTCATTGGGAGCCCATCCAAAGGTCTAAGATTCAGAAAGACGGAAAATGCACGAGAATAATTACTCATTAAACCACTAGTGCGATAAGAAAAGAAGCACCAGAAAATCATCTAGGACAAATATTTCTAAGGGAGACAATGAAGCAACACACAGAAGGGGGGGAAAAGTTGGGAAAGTCGGGATAACAGAAAACTTGCGATTATCTTTGTTATTGTACAACCTTGGTTTTTAGAAGAATATCTTGCTCTCTACTTTTGGATGCTCCAAAATATGTATTTTTTCTTATGCAGGAACACTTCACAATCATCTCAATCATAATTTAGCTTGGTCCAGGTTTTCATAGGATCCATGTTGTACTGAAGTAAGACATTTACTTCAGAAACGAGTGCTATTCTGTAATAATACATTTCAAACTAGCTCTGCTAACCGGGTTTCCCATTTTAGAAATCAGTGATGCATGTAAACTAGAAAGTGCTTGTCAAATCCTCAACAGTCAAACCATATCTATTGGGCCCTGGATTCCTTTCTAGAAGGTATGTTCACTATTTAGTTGCAAGAAATCCCAATAAACTTGTCCAATTAGAGACTTGACCATCTGATAAAACATAATAGTCCCTAAAAGTTAACAATTTCAAAGGTAAACTTCTTTATATCAGGAAATATTGATATAGGATATGGTAGGAAGGGCAATCAACAACTGACAGGTGACATGATGAGCATAATATAGACAGAGCATGGAAGATAATGCATCGTACAACCTATACACAATGGGAAACATACAAGATGGGACGAAAAATACATCCGTACCTCACGAGAGATGAAAATATCTGCGAACCCAAAATCAATGTAGGCACGATATGAATAATAGCTGGGAGACACCACAAGTATCAGATCCTAAAACAAGCCCAGAGAAACCAACACACTATTGAAGAATATAATTATGCAAAAGAGGCCAGCAAGTGGAATTAACAACTACCCGTTTTTTCTTTTTTGAAGCAATCAAGAGTTGTATTAAAAAGACACCAAAGGGATGTCACGCATATAGAAAAGAGGTCCAATCAACAAAATCCCAAAAAAATTCAAATTTTTGTCAGCATTAAGCACAACACTCCAACTATATAGCAAATATTCAGTATCTGAGTGAAAAGAAAAGCATTTCCAAGAACTGTTGGAGAAAGAAGCTTGGTAAAGTCTGCAGCGAATAAGACAGTAACCGCATAGGGGAAAGAATAAGCTAATTCGGTGTAGAATTCGGTTCCTGATAACTAGAGATCCTAGAAAGTGAAAGCAGCCTAAAGTATCACGCTCAGCTAAAACTAGACTTTTACAGAGGTAGGAAATTGAGAGGAAAAAACGTCAAGATTCGCAATTTCTATTAAAAATAGGGTCCACTACATGAATTTGTTGAGAAGGTCCATTATGCATGCTAGGTAACAAATTCTATAGAAGAACTATTCCAACATGTAAGCTCAACTTCTTTAGATAACAGTGTTAAACCAATCTCTACCATCATGTTTTAATACTCTAGATGCCATCACATTTAACCAGGTTAGTGAAACTAGATGATCAGCTAGTCAACGAACAAGGAAGTAGCCATGATGATGGACATGAGACATCCTAAACCTGGAAAAAAGACGGTTTCAACAGTCAAATTTCAAACAAAAACCTAGACCTTTATGATACATGCGGACTCTTTTCATTATCAGGTTCACCCCCTAACAAAGGAAGCAAAGAAGATGGCTGCAAAGTGCAAAACAAGATAGAAATGCAATTTACCTCTCTGAAGTTACAAGAATGACAGGTAGGCACATCTCATTGGCACCTAAAGAAATTATTCTCCATATCAAACTATCATGATACACTGGTGCAGGCACCTTAGAAGCATCCCTGGAAATTGCATTCTTCAGAACATCTATATTGTTCAGTACAAGCTTCGGCTGCCCAACAGCAATATAAAAATATTCAATAATCACCCAAAAAATAAAAAATTGAAGTCATAGAAACTCTCAGCCGTAGAAACACAATCAGCAAACCACTATAGTTCATCATGGAAAACTAGAAAATCAATAGTTGGGGGTTTTCCGCTCAAATAAACATCAAAAAACCTATATCCAATACAGTCATCACCAATTCAGTTACAACTTAATAGTATCTCTTACGGTCGTCTCTAGCCAAACTTTGTGATTTCTTGCATCCAAACTGGGCAATGGTTGCTGTTGATAACATAAATGGCAATGAATTAAAATTCAGCAGAACAAGAAAATACCTGGAAATGATTGATTTCTGAAGCCGCAGACAACAACTCCAGCAACAAACAAGGCCAGTCAGTGGCAGAACTTGCCAGAGACCTCGAAAAGCCACCAGTCCCATTCAAATGAGCAACGGCGTTAGCTTTCCACCTCTGCTGAATCCGAATAACCTCTTTGGCCAACCTCAAAGCAACGGTCGCCTCTTTCAAATACGACCTCTCCTCCACACTCATCCCCTTCTTCCCTTCCAAGCCCACAATCCCCTCGATTTCCTTCACATCCAACCTTGCAGAAAACGTGAAAACCGCCCTCTCCCACAGCACAGAAGCAGAAATCTTCTCAGAAATGGCGGTTTTTGGGGACTTGGGATTCGAGAGCATGATGCCTCGAAGAGCAGTGCGAAGACCGTGCCACTTGTTGAGGGCAATGAAGATCTGCTAAGATGTTATCTATCCCAGCTGAATGCCCCTCTCAGCCATGGATTCTAAGCACTTCTCGAGGTGGGTTGTGAGGAGAGAGAGAGGAGGCAGGGGTGCTGCGCAGGAAGACCATGAAGACCAAGGAAAGGACTCGCCATTAGAAGGGTGGTATCCTTGCATTGATTGAGCGAAATCGACGAAGCCAGTCAAATGGGGTCCCTTGTTCCAGTTCTCCAGCAGACCTGTATCAGAAGAAGAACATGGTGAAGATAGTGGCAGAGAAGACAGCCAAGGGGGTCAAGATGATGAAGATTATGGGGAGAGAGAGAAGAGAGGATTACGTTCGAGGATGAGCGTGGTTTTGCCGACGCCACGAGGACCGTGAAGAATAAGGGGCTGGTGGACACGGTGGTGCTAGGCTGTCTCTAATATTGACCTCCATATTATCCGCCACGATTTTCTTGCATTCATCATTGAATAAATCTGATGCTTCCGCAGCTCACTCCGCTTCAGCTGCTTACGACGGCAGCGGGTAATGAAAATGGGAGGGAGAAGGGGAAGGGGGAGGACTTGGGGAACGGTTTTTTTTGGGGGTTGTTTGTCCAACCTTCTTCATTTGCAAAAATGATAAAAAGACACTTCTTAAATATTTTATTTAAATTTAAAAATTATACTATTATATATTAAATTTTTAAAATTAATATAATCTATTATCTATATTATATAATATAAAAGAAATGTTGAGGTTGACTCTCTTCCTCTTAATTGTAGGCCCCTAAGTGAATTATAAGCATTGATTTCCTCATTCAAATAAATTGTAGCCGTCCAGATTGTTTATTGACTTAATTATTCAAAAAACTGAATAAATTCTCTTTTTTGAGAGTAAATAGTTACCTATCACGTTGCCATCAACTCTCCTTATTAGCGCGTATATCTAAAAATTTTTTGGGTAACTGCACATCTTTCCTCTGTCCATTTCGCTGTCTCAAAGTTATGTCACTTATCTGCATCATCTTCTCCCCCAACTCTCTCTCTCTCTCTCACACTCACAACTCCAATGTCATCCGCAGAACACTTGGGAAGAAGAATTTTGAGTTCTGCACATTTGTGACCATTCTTGACACATTTATTTGGCTTTTCTAACTCTTTGCGGCCCCAATATAATTGCTCTTTCTTCTCTCACTCCTTTTGGCGTATGGGAATTGATTTTGAGAGTTTGAATAATAATGGAGATTTTGAGAAGCTAAGTTTGGCAATATTGATTTCTTTTCCCCCCTTAATTTGGGGATTAATGGGTCTTATTTGAGGTTTGTTCGGAATGCAAATTTCAAAAATTTATTAGCTAATATCTATTTTGTGTTTCTTGCCATAATCGATTGTAACATTTGACTGTCAATTTGTGAAACAAGCCTAGATTAAGGAAAAGAGATATAGACTGAATTTAGTAGTTATGATATTTTTCTAATTATTACGTTTAATTTCAATTACACTTTTGGGTCTCTAATTATTAGGTTTAGTTTCAACGTTGATTTTGGGTCTACAAAGAATTGGTGCAAATCTCAGTCTAAAGAGGTCAGTTTACTCTCTTTCTCTTTCTCGATGAGAATCCGATTGAAGGATTTCAAAAAGTTCCATAATAGCTAATCTCTTAATTTGTCACTTACTAAAATTTTCTCCTTCAAAAACTTTTATTCCTTCAAAAAATCGCATTTAATACTCTTATTTCTAAGTTCTCAATTATTGCTTGCTAATTTTCTAATTTATAGTGCCTACTCACCTCCTTTTTTTATAAAGCTCCACCGAAAGAATTTGAGGTGGTGGTGTTTCAGTTTTATTTTTTCTTTTTGGAGGGTGGGGTGATTAAAGAATGCAGTTTTATGCTACAGTCGTAAGTAATCTCTTTTCTAGGGATTTCATTACTTCTTTTGATTTATAATACTAAATGCATTGTGGGTTTAATTACATGCTCTGTGGTTTAACAATATTTTAATATGATCCGTAATTTCTACTACTCATTTGTGATCTTTTGTGATTATTTTGAAGTCATATTAATGAATCTATATGGTACATATTATTTTAGGGAGGAAAAAAAAAGTTCTGATTGGTTATTGTATTGACCTCGTTTTTTGTGCAAGGTTCTCAATGAAAGGTCATTGAATTGCTATTTGATAGTTAGTTGAGCCTTAGCAACAATGCCAGGGACACAACTAAGGGGATAGAGAGATATCCAATACTGGCCAGCAGGTTTATGGATACGGATGGGTTGGGGATGTGCGAGGGCAATCTTTAGTGAAGGTAATCTATGCTTTTTATCAACATCTCAATTGCTTTTTACTTTACGTCATTATATAAGTTTAAGCATATTTTTCATTACACTAAGATATAAGAATGGTGAACAACATGAAATTGGCACGATCATGTGTCTTCCCTCCTAATTTTTTGATACATAATTGGTAACATCCTTCATGTCTAGAATAAGAACTGAGAATGTCTCTGTTTAAATAAGGCGCATGAGTATTGAGCAAGATGGGATATGACACTTAGCTGAACCCTCCACTCCCTTTTGAGTAACTACTCTTTGTGAACTATGGTTATGTTTTGGTAGGTTTGATGTTTATTCATCTACATCTATTTTCTTTTTCCTTTTTTTTTAGTTGACACTTGTTGTAATTATGGCTGAATCTTACCCCGTTGATATTGATCAAGGTTCCAAGCTTGCATTACCTTACTCAAAGGGAAACTTTTGCAAAATATATATGAGATTTCCCTTCAATTGGATTTTCTTTTTTTTTAAATGTGTGGAGTTCTAATTAAAAATGTCTACTTTCCATTGCTTGGTTCAAAGTTTATAAGAATAAACAATCATAAATCACTTAATTAGTTAGGTAATCCTTGATAAAATCCTCCTTTGTATGAGAAATGAAGTTGCGCAGTGTAACTTTTTGGAGTTTGTAGAGGTTCCATTCATTTTTTTTTTTCCCCACCTATCTCCCACATGGTTACCTTTTGTTTCTTCCTCCTTCACCTTTCTTGGATTTTTATTTAGACCTTGAATTACCTTACGTGCAATATGTTTGTGTCATTTGTGCTGAGTTAGTTACAATATCTTTTGTGGCCTTAGGTAATTATACATCATGAAATGGTGTGCCTCTTTAATTTTTTTTGGGTAAAATTTAACCGGCAAACCACTTAAATAGACAGAGGAAATCAGGGAACTTGGTGAAAGGTAGCAAACAGGTTCTTTTTTTTTTTTCCCTTTTCAGATTGGGAAGGGGGAGGGAGAACATGATTTGTGACAGGCAGCAAAGAAGAGAGTATTAGTGGAGGAGTAAGTGAAAAGCGGTTAAATAGCTAGGTAGCAAAGGAAACCAAGGGGAATAGGGTTATAGAATAAACTACAAGTTTAACATTGATCTACATGAATTTGAAAATTACAACTATTATAAATGTGGATGCAAAAATATGAAAGTTGAAAATAAAGAATGGTAACACCTGTTTCTGTTGGGTAGTACAACTCAAAAAGTTGAAGGTTACTCGTATGACCTATCACTCTAAAAGGGCATTGACACAGATGTTTAATAATTCGTACAAGTTGAGGGCTCTTCGGATCCTAATATTTGATAGGGCACAGGAGTAAAAATCAGTTTGATCTCCATTGTGTTAATCTCTACATACATAAGAACAAGCATGTTGGTATTCTAAACATCATCTTCAAATAGATCAGAGTACCATACACACAATTGCTATTGCTGACTATTTCAATACAACAACACCACCACCACCTCCCAGTGTGAGTTCCGCTTTCGCGAGGTCTGAGGAGATCCAGCGGTAGGCAACTTTACCTCTACCGGCATTCCTACCCGTAGAGAGGCTGACTTCAAGAGACTCACAAAAAAGGATTTTTTGAAAATATTTTGTAAAAGAAAGCTTTTATGAAAACGCTTAATAGGAAAATTAAGGACACAACGCAAGGAATGACTACGATAAATTATAAAGACAAGTCTCTGAAGCTATGAAACGTAAGAACAATATAACAGAGGAATGTAATATACCTTAACAATCAAAGAGAAGCAAACGCTGTATCTTCCCAGAAGAACGTACTACCTGCATGCAAACACGACATACGAAGAAACCAATACTAGCACTAAGCCACTACAATCAAAAGACAACTACAGAGTCGACTCTCTGCGATCTAAGATCTTAATTCTCTCCCACCACAGCCTCCTATCCTGAGTCAGGTCTCCGTCAAACCTACAACTTTCAAATCCTCTCTAATGACTTCGTCCAAACTCTTCTTTGGTCGACCCTTTCCTCTTTTGCTTCCGGATATGTTGATCATCTCATACCTCATTACTGGAGCGCCACACTCCTCCTTTTCACATGGTCAACCCATCGGAGTCTTGTTTCTCTCATCTTATCTTCGATGGGAGCTACTTTAGCTAAATCCTTAATTACTCCATTCCTAATTCTGTCCATTCTCGTATAACCACACATCCACCTAATCATCCTCATCTCTGTTACCATCAACCTTTGAACTTGCGTTTTTTTAGAGGCCAACATTCTGATCCATAAAGAACATCTGGTCTAACTACTATACTATAGACTTTGCCTTTCAATCCTAGGAACACCCTCTTATCACACAACACACCTAAGATATACTTCCATTTTTGTCAGCCTACTTTTATTCGATGGCTAATATCTTCATCAATATCCTCATTCTGCTAAATGATTGAGCCTAGATACTTAAACATATCGACCTTAGGTATCGAAATCCCATCCAGCGTGACTTCTCCCCCCGCATCTACCCTTCCACTGAAATAGCAATGAAGGTATTCCATTTTCGATCTACTTACTCTAAAACCTCTAACTTCCAACGTATGCCTCCATCGCTCCAACTTGTCATTAACTCCCTCTCTGGTCTCATCAATAAGAACAATGTCATCTGCGAATAGCATACACTATAGTAACTCATCTTGAATCCCTCTTGTAAGTTTATCCATAAGTAGAGTGAAAAGAAAAGAGTTTAAAGTGGATCCCTAATGCAGGCCCATACCAATGAAGAAGTCATTGGTGGCCCCTCCTGGCGTCCTAACACTCGTCCTACCTCCCTCGTACATATCTTTAATAAGTCGAATATACAAGGGTGACACCCATTTCTTTTCCAACCATCTCCATAACACTTGCCGCGGAATTCTATCATATGCTTTTTTCAGGTCAATATACACCATATGAAGATCCACCTTTCTATCTTTGTACAAACCCATGAGCCTTCTAAGAAGGTAAATCGCCTCTACGGTCGACCTGCCTGGCATAAAACTAAATTGGTTCTCTGAAATCGAAACATCCTTCCGTAACCTTCTCTCAATCACCCTCTCCCATAACTTCATAGTGTGGCTGAGCAACTTTATACCCCTAAAATTGTTACAATCATGAATATCCTATTTGTTCTTGTACAGAGGGATGACTGTATTAGACCTCCATTCTTTGGGCATCTTAGCGGTTCTAACAATATATTAAAAAGCTCCGTTAGCCACTCTAACCCTTCTTCACCCAAACACTTTCACACTTCCAGTGGTATCTGATCTGGACCCTCTTCCTTCCCATTGGTCATTTTCTTTAAAGCCTCTTTAATCTCATCCTTGGTGATAAGACCACACACTCCCAGATCAAGTCGCCGCTCACTACACTCTCTGTCCCTACTTGGTAATCTTCCATCATTTCACCATTGAGGAGCTTGGAAAAGTACATTTGCCATCTCTTCTTGATTTCTACATCCTCAGACAACACCTTACCATTTTCATCCTTGATGCACCTCACAACACCTCAATCCCTCGTTTTTCTTTCCCTAACCCTCGCCAGTTTAAAGACTTCCTTCTCCCCTTCCTTGGTCTCCAATCTATGATATCACCTATCAAAAGTCATATTCTTAGCTACCGCCACAGCTTTCTTCTTGGCTATCTTCTTAGCTGCCTTAAATCTAACTCTCTTAATCTCTCTCTCCTCTTCCGCTCCACTGTTCATGAAATCAGCGTAAGCCTCTTTTTCTCCTTGACTTTCTCCTTTACCTCCTCGTTCCACCACCAGGCACCCTTCATTTTATTACCACCTCTTTTAGCAGTACCTATAATTACTTTAGTCGACCTTCGAATACAATCTGCCATTACCTCCCACATTGTATCTACATCTTCTACCTGCATCCAAGCTCCTTTTTCGGTAATCCTCTCTGATAATAATACGGCGTTCTCCTTCGAGAGGGTCCACCACTTAACTCTGGGGTCCCGACTCTCCTCTTTTTCCACTTTGAACATTTGAACTCCACATTCAACACTAGCAACCTATGCTGAGTTCCTAGATACTCATTAGGAATCACCTTACAATTCTTACAAGACCTTCGACTATCCGCCCTCATCAAAAAGTAATCAATTTGAATGTTTAAGGAGCCACTCTTAAAGGTCACCTAGTGCTCCTCCTCCTTCTTGAAATAGGAGTTGACCACCAACAATTCATAGGCCACCACAAAGTCCAACACAGAAACACCTCCGTTGTTTCTCTCCCCAAAACCAAAACCCCCGTGGACCGTATCATATCCTTCTGAGTCAAATCCAATATAGTCATTAAAGTCTCCTCCTATGCAAAGTTTCTCGCTCCGAGATACATCCTAGATTACCATATCCAAATCCTCCCAAAATAGCTTCTTAATATCGTCCGTCAGACCTATTTGAGGAGCTTAAACACTAACCACATTTATGATTTCTGAACCCACCAAAACCTTAATAGCCATAATCCGGTCACTCTTACGCCTCACTTCAACCACGAAATCTACCAACTCCTTCTCAATCAAATTGCCAATTCCATTCCTCGCCTTGATTGACCCCGAATACCATAATTCGTACCCATCAACTTCTTTAACTTTAGCTCCCATCCACTTCATCTCTTGAACACAAGCTATGCTAATCCTATGCCTATGCAATGACTTAACTAATTCTAACAACTTACCCATAAGAGACCTAAAATTCCAAGACGCTAGGTGCACCTTCCGAAACCCTGCACCCCCTAACCCCATTACCCCCCGGAGGACTGATTGAAGCTACTACATTTCTCGCCACTAGCTTAAGCTGCCAACGCCCACCTCCCGTAATGCACTAAAAGATCCTACTCAAAAACACAAAAAGTTTGTACTGAGGATTAATAAGGGAGTAAGCGAAAAAAGCTCCCCAAAAAAAATCCCCTGTTGGGCCCAAAAATTCGGGGAAGAACCAGACACTAAAACTAAAAGATAAAGAGACGTTGGCTACGAACCACAGACTTAGTATACAAGCCTAGGACTCTACTGGGCAAGGGAACACACTTAACAGTCATAAATCTACTACGTAAAAATAATTTAAAAAAAAAAGAATACTACTAATACACCCCACACAACAACAATACTGCACAAAATAGTGATTTAAACTAATACCGCAAACAACAGTACCAGTACTAGCAAAACAGCGTACTACCAACACCAAAAACCGACAACCACAAGCAAAATTCCCTCTGTCAACGCGAAAATACAAATCGAAAAACACTACCACAGCCTAATCAGCACAAATCAACAATCCCTAGCCCTAATATTAACCAGATCAATCTCTTTTTCAAGAACGAAACCCTAGAAACCAGATCTACGTATCATAAACAATACAAACCCTAAAACTTTCACTTATACAATAACAATCGATGAACAGGCGCAGAAATATCAGAACAAGCAAACAAAATTCAGGAAAATTCGATGACAAACCCCAGGCAGCCTCTTTGACAGCAAAAACCGCCTCCTTATGTAAGAAATTTGCAATTAGAAATCACAAGAGATCGAAGATCTTACCGAAAGGACGACAGTCGTCGAAAAGAAAGAGCAAATCGAGCAGAAAGACAACCGAAATTGAATTTGTTGAAGATTGACACCGAAATTGCCAGAGAGAGAGAGAGCAAATCGAGCACATAATCGAAGCCACCAAAATTGAATTCGTTGAAGATTGACACAGAAAGACAACCAGAGAGAGCAAATTCAACATTGAAGGGCCAGGAGAATCGCCAAATCGAGCAGCAATATGATGGTGATGGAAGTCGGTGTTGATGGAACAACTGCTCGAAATTCACTTGCTGGAAAACGCCAATCTGCGCGCAATTAAGCAAACAGACACAAAGACCGTTGCCGGAAAACACCCAACCTGCTCGAAAACTACCACCAACCGGGTTGATGATGGTGGCGCTGGCTGACTTCCTCCATTGTCAGCGATAGGGAGAGTGGCAGCAGGGCGGGGCGTTTCTGGAGAGAGAGAGTAACACTCGCACCGTCCAACACTTAGGCTCTGTTCTTTTCGTGGGTCAATCCACATTTACCAACCTTAACCCACTTCAACCTACTTCAACCTACTTCAACCCACTTCAATCAACTTCAGTCCACCCCTTCATAATTTTGATAATTTGTAAAGTACCATATGGGATTTAGGGCCTGTTGTTTTCGTGAGTACAT